>JALJCO010003891.1:0-93778 GCA_023101725.1 Atherinomorus stipes | reverse complement strand
ACTGTGTTTATCTGTTGACATCTGTGTCTTAGTTGTGATCAAAGTGTGCAACATGTGTTTACCATTTTGCACAGCAAGTGCATCACAATGCAAAAGAGTTTGCAAGCAGTGTCTGGTGATGTGAAACATGCTTTGGGTTTTGATCACAAAGGGACTGATTTGATACCTTGGTTTAGGCTTCTGAAAAATTGGCTTTGAGAATGTGATTTAGTGTTTTAGCAACTGAGAAAAACTGTAATCATAATGAGACTTCTGCACCACTTACATAATAAAAATGTGCAAAAAAGAGACTTCAGCTTAGAAACGCTATAATTTGTTGCCTGGGTCAGCCATTAAAGTGTTAAAATCTATCTAGTTGAAATATATACGTTTGTATTATACTGTACATCCCCAGAGATGTTATTTTTCTAATGAGCAGATAGTGCTCATTACATTTTTTGTTGATAACGTCTCTGTGCTGGAACTATTAAACACACCACCTTCACTTGTATTTACACATTGTGTTATTTCTTAATTATTTTTGATATATGGTAATTTTGTGCTGCTTGTGTTTATGGCTCATTATTCTGTTTTTTGTCTTCCAGAAGCAACATTAATGCAAATTATTCATACAGGTAGCTCTAAACAGACTCCCTCATGACCTGTACTTGTTATATTATTGAATATCTAATTACCATGTAAGCCCTCACAGACCACCACTAAGGACCGGTGCCAAGTGGACTGATGGTACCCTCTCTGGAGAGCTATATCACAAGCAGGCATGTCTAAGCAGATGGCAGTCATGATGTGTGGTATGGCTGAGCACACTTGACGCTCAATGTCAGATCACCCACAGTGGTATGAGGCTTTTTCAAATGAAAGTTGAAGTTGTATAGTGGGCTAATTAATTAAGGAGTCATTATTGCGCAGTAGAGGATAGGTGTTATTTCTGAAAAGGAGATGAAAAACAAATGAAGGAAAAATGAGAGGAAATATCTGTTAATGTCACACTGTAAGGAGGATTTATTCAACCTCAGAAAGCAGATGGGCTATGAGATAAAAATGACAAGTGAGGCAGAGCAAAATGTGGTGAAAGAGTCATTTGAATTTAGTTGCATGGTGGCATTGTTATCTCCACATTACACAACCTTCACAGATGAGCCAGTTTTCTGACATACGTATTTGTACAGCGTGAACCCATTTGCCTATGTATAGCTCACACTAACATATTCCCGGTTGCCTTTATATATTTTTTTTCTACTCTCCACTTTCAACAGCCTACACACATTATGACACACAGATGCACACAACAACAACTGTGCAGACACACACAAACACCCAAACACACACTGGGCAAGGCTCATAGGGAACATCCATCAGCACTGAATACACACTTGTGAATCTAACGCTCAATAAAGCAAATATAAACCTACAGTTTCCGTTATCTGTCTTCAGCAGGAGCCAAACTGTGACAGGAAGAAGAGAAGAGAAGAGAAGAGAAGAGAAGAGAAGAGAAGAGAAGAGAAGAGAAGAGAAGAGAAGAGAAGAGAAGAGAAGAGAAGAGAAGAGAAGAGAAGAGAAGAGAAGAGAAGAGAAGAGAAGAGAAGAGAAGAGAAGAGAAGCATCTCGAGTTAATTGATTGCTGACAAAATGTGTGTGAGGAATAAGGCCTGATCATCAGAATGTCACAAATACAGACACCTTAAACAAAATATCTCCTGTCTTAATCCCACATTATCAATAATCCAAAGGAATAAAATGAAACTTAACCATTGTTCCTCATATCTATTTTGCCTTTCTCCTCATTGTTTTATGCAGCGCTTATCTTCCCGCTTTAAATAACATCAATGAGCCATTCGTCTACAGTAAATCTTCAACGTGTTTCACTTGTCATGGTGCCAATGAGGCATTGAACAATATACATGCATGCCTAAGCTTGTTTCTGTGTAATTGCACACATTTTTTATACACAAATACATCTACATTTTTATGCAAATGTCTGATGTAGATAAGTGTGTGTGCATAAGTGTAAATGTGCATATGTGACAGATCTGTGCAACGGGAAATTCATGAGAGTCATGATACAATGAACTCCACTTTCTGGTGACTTCTGAGTCAGAAATAGACAAAAATAAATGGTGTCTTCAATGTTCGCAATGCATTGCACACACACAAACAGCTGGTACATGTATAGCAACTTACGCCTGCCCAATCAGTGGATGTAAATTCAGCCTGCAAAAGTAATCCACAATAACTTGACCAAACATGAAATTATGTGTTTACATAAAACACGTTAGATAGAAAATGTTATATATTTTTTCTTTTTTTTTTTTTTAGAAATGTTGTGAATCTTATCATTTTTTCTTTATTTTTTCTTTGTGCATTACAACATAATTTCAATGTGAGATGTCTTGTGAGCAACATCAGCACATAATCGTCCAACTTATTGCTTTACTTACAGTAGTTGCTGTATTTCAGTTTAAGACCGTGACCGTGTCCGAATGTCCTCCCTAACCCCCCATTCACAGGACAGGGCTGCACTAGATACACACTATATAGTGCATTCATTCTGCTTGCGATTCAGGCACAAATCTGACTATTTTTCTCGCCGTAGATCACGCGATTACCAGCTGTCACCGTCTCAACCATGGCAGCAACCAAAACCCACAAAAAGATCCAAATCAAATCCATAATTTTACATGAAAACATTTTATTTACTTATATTTTGTTCCTTTTATTAAACTATTTTTTTCCTGCTGCTCAATGTGTTCACCTCCTTGCACCATTCAGCGCTCCTTCCCACAATGCATTGTGGTCTATAGTGACCCATCAAACGACCATCAAAGCTCACTAGTTTTCAAAATCCATTGTGTGTAATTTTGAGTGCGTTATTTTTTTTTTTCTTCCAGGAATATTCAGACACCTCTACAAATTGGCGTGATCCCTATGTAGGGAATGGGGTGCACGTTCAGAAACAGCCTGTGTATCAGCTATTAGTCAGCAATCCCCTCTTTTTTTTTAACTGCTAGCCTGAATCATTTCAGATAGACCTATTTTCTTATCTCTTCTTATATCTGCAGGCAACACAGATCATCTTGGCCTTGTTGCACCGCTATGTGTCAACAGTTTCCTAGAATAAACAAACTAAATGGATTTTCCATGGCCTCTGTTTCTCTCTCTGAACCTGCAAAGGAAGCATGAGGCACGTTGTAATCAGCTGACTGCAACCTGCAACTTCTCTCTGAGATGACAAAGAAAATATGTGTTATGCTTTTGACAAGCAGCGGTTCATTTGTTCTCTGCACAGAAGTACCTTTTGAAAAGTCTGAGACCTGCTAAGGGGAAGTGACTTTGAGAGGGTTACAGGTGGCACTGAGGTACAGTCTCTGCCCACGCTGCCAACTCCTGCAGTTCGAACCTGTCCTTGCCGCTGCACTGGCGACTCCTGCTGTTGATTTAGGCATCCTCCTGGGGAGGCTCTGCTTGCTGGTGAAAAGAAGCAGCTGGCATTACATATTGCCATGAATTTGACCTGTGCACACGCTGAGCTTAAACTACCAGTCTCTCCAAATATCTTGTTCCTTTTGTTTATGTAAGAAACAAACACACACACACACAGATGAGTAGACGTGCTTGAGTCAGCCCAGGGTGAAAGACTTTATGGGACTGATTTTCTGCTGCTCAGGATGGTGTTTGTGGAACTTGAGGATTACTTATGTTACTCTGTAAGCAGTTATTCGGTCGTCCCTACTCCCTCATGAGAGAGGTCAAGCTTGAGTTAAATCAGCCAATAAGATCTGCTCTGGCCCCTGTGGCGGTCAGCACACACCGCTGCATTTTCTCAAGCTTGACCATCAGTGATTTCCCTCCACACTCTGCAGCCATTTATGAGTCTGCTTTGTGTTATCATAGCCCCCAGGTGAGGCCACGCTTCCCTGGAAAGAACGCGGGAGGGAGAGGCTAATGAGAGGCTGATAGAGGAAGAAAGTCAGAGAAGAGGAGGAAAACATAAAAGGATAATGGAATCAAGGTTTGGATGTGGAGACATAAAGGAGTCAGAGGTGTTAGATGACTTTTCTTTCAAGCTCTTTATCTGCAGGTAATTTTTGTATGTGAAGTAAACTGCAGATGCTTCAAACATCCATGCTCAGGGTAATTTACTGTCATTTTTTGATCAGATGCACACGCACAACCCATTACAGCACCAATAGTTTATAACATGTTGAAGAAACTCAGTATTCACAGTGGTATAGAGATGGAGTAAGAAACATTTCAAGTACGCTGATAGAAATAAGCTGAGGGTTGAAGATTACCATTATACTCTGAGCATGCAGCTGGAATCTGTTTCTGCATTTATAAATAATTAGCTTCTATAGTAAGTCCTAAACCATCACCAATATACGTTTTCATTTACATTGAGCAAACTGCCCTGAATACATCAGGAGTCATAATTAGTTAAAAAAAATATATAATATATTCCATCGGCTATTGAATGATTGAGGGTAGCTTTGCAATTATGGGAGATGTGACTTGTGTGTTGAGGTTAGCTCATGGCCAAGATAAGTCTAGACTCATTTACACAATCTCAGACACAAGGGGCAGCAAAAGAAATCAGGGCTTCAACTGTTTTACAACTGAACTTCATGTTCTTTTAGCAGAAATGCACCCAAGGAATGTGACATTTGTTTAAGCATTTCCAAGCAATGAGTGGACCCCACTGATTCTGAATTTTCAGCGGCATACAGTAAGTCACTGACATGCAAAAGATTCCCCACAATAAATGTGTAAATCTGTGAAGTCAACAAAATAATATCTAAAGAAATTCAGAATTGTGAGATGGTTTAGGATCGGAAAGAGATGAGTGACAATAATCTACAAAAATGTATTCATTTGAATGTTTTTCTTTGTAGCTTGTAGCAGTATTTTTAGTGCATCTTGTGTTAATTAATGTACTCTATCTGCCTCCGGTTTGGTGGGAGGTAAAGCTGAAAAAAATAGAAAAATTGTGCAATGTGTAGGCAGGAAATGTTTCCAGGCATACTCAACCTTACACCTATTGGCTGCTGCAGTAAAGTCACTGGAAGCTATTCATATAATCAACATACAGAGGAAAAAGACTGGCGGGCTATGTTAAGTGAAAACCTTTCACAAGTGAAGGCTTCATTGCCCTCAGCTGATTTGTGGGCTGTCGAATGTCAGGAAACCCAGGCCTTTATTTGTTGTTATTACGATGACTATCCTGATTGAGATGCAACGTTTGAGGATAATCCGGCTAAGTGTGCAATGGGAAAATGTTATGCATATAAAACAGATGCAGGACTGGCTGGACATTTTATAGTCTGAGATGTATCTCAAAGTGAGACATGGCAGGAAAGTTTGACATTTGATTCAATGGAAAATTGAGCTTCCCTGCAGTTTTGGCAAGGTGTTAGATGGCTCACTTTTGAAAGCCTGAAAAGCAACAAACTATTACTTATGTTTAGGCTGTCACATTACATACACAATTTCAAAATGTTTAGAAAGCGGGGAATTTTTTGTTCTGTGTTCTTCATCCATAAGTTGAAGTTATGTGTTGGGATGACATGATAGTTCCCTTTTTTGTCTAAGTTATGAGTCATAGTTTATAAAAGTAGATTTTAGCAGATGAAGATGTCTCCCATTGAGCTGATCACTGTCATCAGCATTCATACACGCTTTGTCAGATCAGAGAAGAGCTTCTGTTTCGATTAAACTTTGCTTGCTCCAGGACGACATTTACGTGAGAGGACAGCTGATATTTTCACACTGTAATTAGAGGCATAGGTCAATGAAAAACAGAGACAGCTGCTACACACTCAACTCTTACTGCACAGCGAATCAGTGTTAACTCAGTCATCAGAACAGAGCTGAACACAGAGATCAACCATTGATAAGTATTTTTTGTTGGATTGCAGTTTTTTCTCAATTGCTAAAACAGTATTTTTGAAATGTCCCCTCACTTTTTTACAACTTTAAACATTAACCCCATAACTCAAACTACTTTCCCATAACCTCAGCTTCTTGCTGCAAAAGGAAGTTATTGACTCAAAACAGCATCACCTGGCCTCAAAAAGCGACACTATTGTTAAATCACGCCCCAAGCACACAAAATGTAGAACACTACAGAGCAATCAGGAAACACTAGAGGGGAAAAAAGGATAACATAGATCTCAGAACATCATGCTGTCAATTTTTATTTCTATTTTACATCAGGCCAAATGCATCATGTCACAACACAGAGAACTCATAACATAAAGTACTACAAAAATATTAGGAGGCTGCAGACCTCTGCCAAGCAGCTCTTGCAATGATAAAGATCCTTCAAAACATTTATGGATCCATAAGGTGATCTGGATCACCACCAAAATTTACGTTATGGGTTCGTCCTTTGGCTGAGGCACACGGCTGGTAAACATTTTAGGTCAATCTGTCCAGAACTTTTTCCGTAAAGTTGCTGACAGACAGGCAGACAGACAAACCACCACTACCAAAAACTACCTCCTTGGCGAACATGGTCAATCACAGTTGCACGGATTTTATCAGATACGAAGGCTCTGCGATGGACCAGATTTTGCCCCCTTACACATCCTCATCCTGGACCATGTCTGTAACCACCTCTTATCCATACCCTTCCTCTCTGATTTCCTCTATCCATTGCAAAATCTTGACCTCCCACAGCTTCCTCAACTGGTTTATATTGGTTCCCTCATCATAATCCAAAGGTGAAATCAATTTTGAGTCACTGTGTTTACCTGTTGACAACTGTCTTAATTGTGATCAAAGTGTGCAGCATGTGTTTACCATTTTGCACAGCAAGTGCATCACAAATGTGTTTGCAAACTGTGTCTACTGGTGTGAAACGTGCTTTAGGTTTTGATCACAAGGGGACTGATTTAATACCTTGGTTTGGGCTTCTGAAAAATTGGCTTTGAGAATGGGTTTTAGTGTTTTAGCAATTGAGAAAAACTGTAAAATGATATGCTTTTGATGTTAAAATCTTTTTTAGATATTTAGATTTTGATATAATTCTGATTTCTAAATCTGTCTTTTGGGTATGTTGTCCATAAAGGTGCCTTACATTTAATATATTATTTAATATATAAATATATTTAATAACTGAGCTGGTGTCTCTGGTATAGTTTTGATTTTGTTCAGGCCTTAAATTACAGATCAAACTTTTTTTTTTTTAGCCTTAATGAAGCATCTTCTGATAGACATAAACTGGTTTATGGTGTACCCCAAGGCTCAATCTTAGGTAACATTCTTTTTTTTTAGCTCTAGATGTTTCTCCTTGGGGATGTTGTCAGGAAGCACAGCATAACCTTCCATAGTTATGCTGATGATAAACAGTTTTATGTTTCTAGATATGAAGACATGGATGGTATCAGCTCAACCAGGATACAATGGAAGTTTTAGTTACTTTTCCTGGAGGACACAGAGAAAAACTACCTTCAAAACTAAAACCACTTTGTTTTAATCCATAAGAGGAATTAAAAAGCCTTGGTGTTACTTTTGACTCAGATTTCAATTTTAAAGCTCATATTGGAAATATAACAAGGTAGGAGTTCTTTCACCTGGAAAATATTTACAAAGTGAAACACTTCCTGTCTGAACCCAATGCAGAAACACTTATACATGCTTTTATTTCCTGCTGAAATAATAATTGTAATGCTCTTTTTTTCCTGGTCTCCCTCGAAAGAATATAAATACACTAAAGCTATTACTTAACTTGTGTGCTCATGAAGACCAGAGAGAGTGGCTATAATACACTAGTTTTGAAATCTCTGTATTGGCTTCTTCTGTGCTTTGGGATTGATTTTAAAGTTCTTTTATTAGTTTTTAAGGCTCTTAATGGTTTTAGTGGAAATTATTTATCTGACTTGCTTTTAGTTTATGACCTTACAGAGCCCTCAGGTCCTCATCAGCTAATGTTTTATTCATCCCTAAAGTTAAGACCAAGACTTAGTTAGCTACACTTATTATGGTCTTTTTTATGGAACCACTTTCCTGGGCAACTAAGGGCAGGTGGGGAGTGTTGACAGATTTAAAAGAAAAGTTAATATGACCCAACAGAAGTGAGCGGTACTATCTTTTTCTGATTAACCTTTCACACAAAGGAAAAAGCAAGAAATGTTTTTTTTCTTTGTTCTTTTTTGGGGGTGGGAGGGTTAAAAATCAGCTTTTTAGATAAATAAATGGTTAATATAAAAGCTGAAACATTAAAATGTGAAACAGTAATAGGATAACAAACATATACTTTTGTTACCCAAACCAAGTGGTGGATATGGCAAAAGCAGACTTATTTTCACAAATTTTCAAAGTTCATTGCAGTCCCCAAGATTTGCTCTACCAAAATCTAGAACACGTTAAGGGATTACGCCAAGGCTGTCTTTCAATCCCAAAGAAACCTCACACAGAGTCAAAGTCCCTAGACATTAACTTGGTTTCTGAGAAGTCACTTGCTCAGTAAAAGCTTGATCTGAATGTCAAAAGTGAAATTAAAAGGTCCAGCCTTTCACTTCTAAGATACATGGAATTCAACGTCACTCTGTAGCAAACAGCAAGCATAACCAAGTTTTAAAGTACTGCATTAATAAACATTAAGGCCCTTATCTAAAAAGGTAAGTGCTTGTTTTAGTATGCATAATTTTCATTGCACACGCAATAATTGGCCGGAGCTGATTTACGAACAGGGCACAAGGAGGTTTGCGCCTGTTAAAGGGCAAAATAGCGCTCGCTATCCATTTTGTGTGTCTGCTGTAGATGAATATGCCATCTGGGCGTTTCTGCCAGAACATACTGTACAAATTATTGGGAGGAGACTATGCAAACAACTCAGCAATGTGATTTATCAACCATGCAACGCAAAGGCACAATTTTTGGCGTGTATTTTAGCAAGTCTGAAAGGCAGCTATTAACTGGCAGCTTCATGCACAAATGGCTGGAAGAGTGCGGCTACAGCACTGCAGACATGCAGCATTGGGTCAAAATCATTTCTCATGATGTGTGCAGACAACACATCAAGTTTTCATTATTTAATTAAATAAAAATCAACATCACTATTTAACGTGGGTTTATTCTAGACAGATGAATCAGAACATTTGCAGCCATAGCATACTGTAGCATTATGTCTTTTTATTTTCTCTTATTCTTATTTTTTGCCAAGCTCCTGCGCACTCCTCCTCTCCAGCCCGCCGCAGCTGCTGCTACTCTGAGGTTGCTGACCTGCGTGAAGTTGCCCCCCACCCCATACAAAACTTAGTGAAAAAAAACAGCACTACCGTCGCACAAACTATTGATACTATTTTTACTGAATTTTGCATGGGGTGGGGGGGCAATTACGCAGATCCAGCACCTGGCATTGTGCCAAAGAGCGCGCACTGTGCATAATACCAGACCATCTTCAACAGCGTCTGCATATCCATGTCCTTATAAACTGTCCTCCTCTTATGATCCACAGGGAAACCTTCTGCATCATTTTTATTTTATCATACTTATCTCATTCTATTTTTTATTTGCCTCATATCTGCATGTTATATCTCTGGAACTAATATTTCTATCAGGTCAAATTTAATTTTGCATTTACCACATATTCTTCTGAACTTTCCATGGCAAAGCAATAGCACGCGCTAAATCCGTATTACTGCTGTTTGCGCCTATTACCAGTTGCGTGTGTAATCTCTGTAGACTTCCCGCAAACGTTGCAAACAAATTAGCACTCTTTATTTGAAATGTTTGTAAAACAGGGCCTTAATAATTAAAATTCATTTAAATGAGCGAAATGTATACAATCATGCAAGCTATCCTGAAAATTCTATTTGCAAGTTTACATTTATTTAGCTTATCACTTTAAGAAGGCATTTGCAGAGTCTCAGACAATTAGCTAAACAAACTTGAATTAAATATGATTGGTTAGCTACATTTCTGCTAAATAAATAAATTGTAAATCAGTAACTGCATTGTCTTTACTGTGTGAGAAACTAAAACAGGTGCTCTTACATAGAAAAAAAAAAGAGGAATAAAATGTTACCTGTGAAATGGCTTAAAGCTGTTACGCTGCAGCAGCGTCTCGTTACCTGAGGGGTTTTTTGCTCTTAACTACAATTACCAGCAAGTTAAATTCATTCTGTAGCAGTCTCCAACGCAGATTGATTAAAGCAAGGATCTGTTGGTCCCTGATTTTTGCTACCGATTGCTCTGCTAATGCCATTAAAACCTCTCCCCTTTGTTGATTGGCTTTATTGATCTTAAAGTCAAAGCTCCAGATTAGTAGAAGAGAAATTCACAACCATTTATTTCTTGCAGTAAAATCAGGTGTAGCCTTTCAAGAATTACATGCTTGTTTTTCTTTCATTAACCTTTAAGCTAAATCCCCTATTTGCATATTGTTGCTCTGATCTACCTTGTACTTTCTAGATTGCAAGCTTTTCATTTTAAACTGCTTAGCAAAGTTTTAAATGACATGAAATTTATTTTTCATGATTTCAGATAAAGTTTTTTTCCATTTTGCCACATTTTAAGCAAATCGATGTAAATCGTCTGTTTTCCACCTTTCCAATGTAGATGTGATTCAGTGCAGCTGCCCACTGTCCTCCCACACCAGCTTTACTGGACTAAAGAGAGAGGAGAGATTTGAGAGAGTGATTAAACACCTCCCTGTGATTCCTCTCTGTATCTATCTGAGGGAGCTCAGTTGGGTCTAGCTGTGCTTTTACCCACAACAGCGAAGCCTTTTTATCACATCTAGGCAAATCCAGGGAGAGGCCATGTAGGGCTAAGGGGGGATAACCAGATGCTCTGCTGACTTCAAAGACTTACACATTGCCAAACTAGGTGGTAACCACTTTGTATGCAAAACTGCCTGCAGACAGGATGTGAGTATTGAATTCCCCATGAAGTCTAATTTAATGTCAAAGTATTTCTACATGCTGTGTTTCACTGCATGCATCTGTTTCTGGTGTCTTTTGCAAAAATAAATAAATACTTTCACACATATTTTTGTTATTCTTGTTGGTATGTGAGCTTTAACACAACAGAAACATGAATGACTCACACACTCGAGCATTCACAACTTTTGTGTTAAATAGAAAGGTTTTCTTTTGGTGCTCCCGTATTACTATGAATTTAAAAGGAAATGCAGCATTTTTTCGGACCTCTCTCTCCAGGCCCTTCTGGTGCATTTACAGTATTGATTCCATTATTTTTTGAAGAAGTCACAATGTTTTGTATTTCCTTTCAGAAATCCAGGATTACCAGGCATAGGCTCACAGGGGAAAGAGGCTTGAGTTGATAGGTTTCATTCAAACAACCCTCAACCCTGGTTGGAAAGCCATGCAATCTTTACTGTAATCACATTCCTTTTACTGAAATCTCACATTTTGTTTTCAGAATCCTGCAGTTCAGTTACATCTGCTTTGGTGTTTTAACAAATAATCTTCAGATAGGCTACTGTAGAAATAATGTGAGTAAGCAGCAAAGTTATCCACTGACCAGTGGTGGAGCAAAAGGGTCACCCCATTACAAGTGGTCACCCAAACTCATGTTTTACCAATCAGACTATTTGTGTAGAGTTTTTCAAACAAACTGAATGTGGGAGAAATTGCTTCACAAAATGTAAATAAATATATAAATAAATTTTAAAAATGGCAAGATTGATTAGAAAAAAAAGAAGCAGGAGTATGTCAGGGGTGATCTTAAACATCAACCATATTGTATGCATGCAGGGAAGATATTTGTGTCATCCCAGTGAGAGTGAGTAGTCTGCCTGACGACATTCTATTCCCACCACTGACATTTAAACCTCAAACTAAAGGCTGAGATTAACCAACAGCCTTTGCGCCCTGTGTTTTGTGTGGTGACACCAAGTCAGAGCAAACTTTAAAATTCTTGTTGATATGGCAAAAGATGATTTTTTATTTTCTCCTTAGATGTCTTTATAAACAGATCCTGGTAGATTATTGAGGTGAATTACGGCCTATTCAAGTTTTCTCAAACATAAAACGACGATATAACAGAAGCATTCTGCTTCTCTTGTTCACATGAGAAGGACTGGACTTTACTCCCATGAACAGGAGTAGAGCTGAACTGAAATGGTAGGTAATAATTGCTGGAACTGACCAGTAAGAGCAGGCTGAGGTTTTCAAGCGGGGGCTGAGGAGTACTGTAGCTTCTGTTTTTACAGGAAACACACGAATATGCTCAGCCAAATAGCTCTGTACTGACCGTTCCCTGGCAGCTTTAACTTGGTGAATCATCTTTTTGTTAAATCTGGGAATGAGAACAGATTAGTGAACATGTTGATGATACTTAGTTTTCATATGCACACAAGGAAGAGTGGTTGTTTATTTTGTATTCTCCTTAAACATTAAGAAAAAAAATCTTTAGTCTGAACTCTGCTGTCTCACCACAGTAATTAATTTTCTTGTTACTCTGGCAGACTTAAAATATAAATCAAAACACCTTCCAGTAAAGCGGTGATGAGTTTTCCTGTTATCCTAATGGTGCTTATCTATTGGAAAAACAAATATTTGTAGTGAAGTGAATGAAATTAATTTGCAGTGCTGAAGCTGTTTCCTTTACTGAAGAGCTGTCGTCACGGATGTAATCATTTGTGCTCAGCAGCCAGTGGCAGTTGGTGGTTGAATCCCAGTTAAAATGCATGAGCACAGGATGTCAGGAGGGTCGCACCCACTGGTATATCTCATGTAAAAAAAAAAGCATCTGGACAATTTTTTTTTTTAAGTAGAAAAATAAATAGATATTTTTTTCTAAAGAAAATATTGAGTCATTGATGGCAAAGGGACCAAAGCAGTTTTGCACCCTCCACCACAGTAATATATAGTGACCCAAAGTGTGCTTAACCTTGAAGAATAAATGTTGTTTCAGTCAACTGGTCTTTGGTGGAAAATCAATGGGGAAAAATCTCCAAAGCATGGCAATGCTGAGGTCAAAATGTCTTTATTGTTGAGAGAAAACAGAACAAAAACAGACCTAAAGCTGATGAAGCCATTGTCCTCACTTGAAATGGCACTCGTACAATAGCTAAATGTACTACAGCTCAGTACTCCCTGTTCCCTGACTGTTACAATGTGCCTCTATATGGTCTCTTGTTGGAGGACTATAAATCCTTGCAAGTGTTACAACTCTATCTGTCACTAAGCTCTGATGCTTTTCTTCCTAACCATTTTCAGCTCTCTCACACAGAATGGATTTTAATGTGTATATTTTTCAGGAGAATCGGTGACAGAGACACCCAACAATGTTGCCTGCCTTGCTTCCAATTATGTTAACCCCCTCGTGGGGACCAGGAAAAAAGAAACCAAAAGATTTGAGGCAGCTATATCAGCTGCAGCCTTGTACTTGGACTGTTATAGTTAAAATCATCCCTATTCTGTAATTCAAAGGCGAAAATCATCAGCTTGACCAGGATCAATGATAGTGTTTTAAACAATTATATGCCAAGACCCACACAGTAAAATTTAACTGAAGATGGATTTTTAAGGGCAGTTTTGGAGGGATTATTCCTTTTGAGCATTTCTTGCACCGAAGCCTTTTTTTGTGGTGAAGAGACGTTTTCTAAATATTTTGTAGGCTATTGAGTTACTGTGCAAATCAAAAGCCTACATAGGATAGTTACTCACTGCTTTAACAGTTCAACAAATTATCTCAGGAGGGAGGGATCTGAAGTATAATAAAGGGCAGATTTGGGAAAGGAACCATTCATTAAAACCAGAGACCTCAGCTGAGAGGAGCTCCAAGCATGACATGCAACTGTTGTGAGAGTATCATTCAGAGCTGGCCTCAATTATTATTATTTTTATTGTTTATTTATTTATTTTTTTGTCTCGCTTTTGTTAGAGTTCAGGGACACAGTTTTGTAGTCGTAATGTATTCCCTCACTGTGACTCCTGATAATGGCTTTTGAATCAAATAATGAGTTGTTGTTCTGCATATTACGAATAATTAGGAATGAATTGGAATGGAGAAAATAAGATATCAGTCCATCTTAGAGAGGAGTACTGAGTGACTCAGTGGTGCCATAAATAATGACAACACTGATAATTGCTTATATGTTGTGGCTTCAAAATAGCCCGCCTGCCCTGCCTTTCACCTTGTGGCTGACTGAGTCACTGTGGGACAGTTAGGATTATCAGCACATGTGCAGACTACACATACACACAACCAATGGACCAGCAAAGAAACGTTCAACATATCTTCCATAAACACAAGTATTTGTGCAGATGCCTGCATGGCATGACAAGGTTGTAGCTGCCATCTGAGGCAATGCCTGAGGGGTGGAAGGAATAAATGATATGGTAGACTGAAGTTGGGGCGGAAAGCTCTAGGTTTCTAATTAGCATGCCTGTGGCTGTATGTGCACAGGTGGACGTCAACATACACGCGAGGGTATGGTTCCCCTTGTAAAAACATAACCTTTAAAATCAATGCAAACATATACTGACAGGCAGTGTACTTTTGTGTGTGTGTGTGTATGCAGGGGTTTGCATGTGTGTATGTTTGTTTAATGCTTTCTGTCTGTCAGCATCCCTGATCCTGCTTCCGTTTCCAAGTAACTGCAGGATGTGATCAATCCAAGACCCACACACCAGCAGGAAATCTATAGAGAAGAGACAGCCGTCTATCCAATGCTTTGTGTAATTGGCATGTTAGAAGTTCATCCTGCCAGAGAGGCCCAAATGGAATGTAAAGCTGGCATTCATATGGCAAGATGTCAAAACTAAACACACCAGATCATCCAATTTGAACATAAGTGAAAACAGTGTGAAACATTATATTATACCCTCTGCTAAAAATAAAAAGAAGATGAAGAAGAAAAAGAAAGAAAGCGTGCTCATTCCTCTTGGTTAGACGGCCTTATTACTCTTGGGACAAATTTCCTCTGGAAGCTCATAGGCTATATAACATCTATAACATGTCCCATTCACTTTTTCATAAGCAGGAAACACCTCGGCATTGAGGAGGATGACAATTTCATTTTGGGAAAGTAATTTATCAGCATGGAGGCAGCAGGGATTTTAGGTGTAATGATCTGATTCACTGGCCATGTTGAGAAAGGTCAGAACTAAGATAAATGTCATCATTGTTGAATCCAGAGGAGTTGCCAGGACTTCAGGAATAAACACAAGACAGGTATTGACTCGCGGCATGGCAGAGCCCACCGCTGCTGCTTCAAATCCGCTGGCCATTGACGGATGATGATAATAAAGACATTCAAAAGGTTAACTTTTATTTCTCTAGCTGAATTGAGTGCATAATGTCTGATGAAAACAACACTGGCCATAAAAGAAGAAATAATGGGATCGCTGCAGAGAACGTCAGATAGAAGTTTTAAAAATAGCACATCACATGATTTCCCCACAGACTGAAGAAACCTTAAAGCACTCTTTGTATGCTAAAGCACAGCATTACAACATAGTGATTGATCTTATCCCCCCACCCCACCCACACTTACAGTGGGGGATGCAGTACCTAAAGGCTTGATTTTGTTCCAAGTAAAACTTAGTCAAAGGAAGAGATGCAAGCAGGGAAGGAAAAGACAGACAAGAAAGCAAAGATACACAGAAATAGAGCAGAGAGGACTGGAATTTTTTCTCATACTACACTTAAAATAGAAGAACAAATCACTCACAGCGATGAATAATTATTAGACTTTTTTTTCTTTCTGTAAGGGACTGTAAGCAATGTTTTACCGCTAGGTGTGCTGTTGCGCGCTGTGTGTAAGGACCAAAAGAGAGTGTCGTGATTGACGGTTTTTGCCACTTTCACGCAGACACCGCCTAATGTACCCTGCCTTCAGGCCATACACAAAGACTCAAGATATATTTGAAATTACTGGGTCAACTGTTCAATGCACAAACACATACCCCCCCCCCTGCTGATCAGAAAGCTTGTGGAGCATGTATCAAATGAGCATAAACATCTTTTTTATAGCAGCATTGAATGTAAGAACAAAGTTCTTGTGTCAGAGTACGTAGTAGTATACTATACCTGGCTATAGTTTACTAAGCCAATGGCATATCTGGCCTACTATCACTGCAGGGAGGAGGTGGAGGTTTACATGCATGAACATGCATGCGAAGACAGACCACCCTTGTAAACAAGAGGCTCAATGTGAACACAGAGAGATGTGTGTGACGTCATGCTATGTTCCAGATATAGTTATACATGTGGAGTTTATTTAATTCCTTCAGCCTTGAAATGATCAATTTTCACTTATTGTTCCTTTAATCTTCAACATGTTTGCATTTTTGCTGTCTTGTACTTGTAGTGCAGGAAACCATTCACACTTTACCCATTTTCCCTCCACAGCTGTGGCATTTATAGTCGACAAATGTTAAATCTAGATGAGGATTTCGCTAACAAATCATTTTGTCATGGAAGTGGCCAACAACATTCATGCAGCGGTTCCTGTTTAGCAATGCTTTTATCTGTCATTTATTTGTCCCAATATAGCAACATGTTTTGAGAAGAATGGACAATAGAAATGCAAAGCAATGGACATATGAAATACAGAGTGAACTCATAAACCTATCAGATCAATCACCTGTAAATGCGTAGAGATCTACACAGAGATTTGGAATGAAATAAAAGCGTGAAATACGAAAACATAGATACTACTGCTCTTCAGAAAATAATCTCAGAGCATATTCAGTAATTGTTTTCTGCCTTTAACATTTAGTGTTTTAACAATAAAATGACAGGCAGAGTATTTGTACCTCAATTATTTTAAAACATTTTAGTTTAAGCTTTTCAATTCATTACTTTATTTATCAGAGATTTTATATCATGAATAAGCCTTTTTTTTTACACTTGAAACTTTACATATGCCGTGTAGAAATGCTAAAAATCCACCTGCACAGACAAAAAAAAAACCTGAAAAAAAAAAAACCAACAACTGCCAATTAGGTTTTAGTTTTACTGATATGTTGCTTTCATTGTTTCCTGTAACACTTGAAACAAAAAAACAGATGCTTGAACAGCAACTTGTGGAGCAGAGGTGTTATATTTCAACAATTTGTTGCCTAAATGGATTGATTAAAAATGGAAATTTCATTTAAAGGCTTTGCACACCCACACTAACCCTACACAGGTGTTCTCAAAGAAGTTGGATGATTAGAGCTTCTCTCAAGACTGCGGGGGTGCACACAGACTGTGACTGGCATGTCTCCCTTTATCTATTCAGTATTCTTAGGACTGATTGGGCTGCACTTTGTAAAACTTTATCATTATGCTGATGCACAGAACAGATAACTGGGTTCCCATCATGCTCTAGCAGCACTTGCCTTCAAACAAAAGTTTAATCAGCCAGAATAACAAAAACACCTGTGTGGGCGTTCCCAACACTGCATCTCAGCAACTCCCTGAGTTGATACTAATTTTCACAGCAGGTATAGTTTGATATTTTGGGAAATGCACTTATGGGCCTGCATTTACAGATTCACAGTACCATAGTGAAGTAGGTAAAGCTTTAAATAACAATTAAATGCTTTCAAACACTGTAGGAACCAGACTGCAAAATGTCAGTTCAATTCATTGGAATAAATGTGTCACTGCACATACTGCAATTTAACATTTTTAAATGATATACAGTACTCTGCATTGTATAAAACTGTGTAAATGTGTATCATTGCTGTATCAATACCCATGTATGTCTGATGAAATGTATGTTTGCTTTACTATTGCTTCTGGCCCAGGTGGTCATCGCAAAATTAAGAGGTTGTTTTCAATTGACTTACCAGGTAAACTAAAGGTTAAAACATGAAAAGAAACTAAAATTGCAAAGTCACAATATTTGATCATTTCTGTTATTTAAACATACAATTCATGAATACATCACTAAAATTTAAATTTGTGTCTAAACGGAGTGTGAGAGAAAAATAAGCAAAAAATTAAATAAAGCTAATACTGTGCCCGATGTAAACTTCTTATATAAATTAAATTAAATCCCACAAGGATACACATATGTGTTTTCATGAACATTGACATAACTTTTTCAAGGCTCGAGAGTGTGACCATTTATCTTTCATCTTTCTGGTTATTATAGCTGTACACCACGTTGTGTGTCGGTTTGGAATTAAGACCGGCGCACACAGACATCCGACACAGACTGAAATCAGTTGTAAAACATGGAATATGGTAGAATTTGCTCATACAGTATGATGTGGTAATCTATTGCCCTTACTAATTCAAGATTTTTTTTTTTCACTGTGCTTGAGCAAAATGAAGCAGAAAAGCTGGATGAGAGTTTATGCGTTTTGACACTGCAGACCCCGTCTGTGTGATGTCAGCTGAACTGACCGTGATCAAGTCACCTCCAGAAGTTCAGCAATGGTGAAGAAATTTCACCAGATGCTGTTCAAGCATCTGTTTCTGTGTTGTTGTTTTTTTTTTTTTTTTTGCTTGTTTGTTTGTTTGTTTTAAAGAAATCCGACCCTACACAGCTCAAGAAAAAACTGAAACAGCTGCATCCATTTCTGGTGAAGCATTAATGTGAATATACTGGCTGATAAACCTGCCTGAAAATCAGAGCAGCTTCCATCAAATTGTGTTTGCGCTGCACCTGGAGGTTGTCCCAGAGAAGATCAGTGGAAAATTGTGGTTGACAAACTATTAATATGAAAGGCTGCTGTACTACCCAAAAAATTTGAATATCCTGAAAAAGTTCATGTATTTTTATAATTCAACTTAAAAGGTGCAATTTACATATTGTATAGACAAATATGTAAATCAATATATTTCAAGCTTTTATTTGTTTGAATGTTACTGATTAGGACTTGCAGCTTAAGAAAACATGAAATTCTAAAACTCAAAAAAATTGAATATTGCATGAAACCAATTTAAAAAGGACTTTAAATACAAAAAATCGGGCCTCCTAAAGTAAAATCTTGCATCTGTACTTAGTAATTGGTTGGGGCCCCTTTTGCATGAATGACTCCTTATCCGGCGTGGCATGAATGCAACCAGCTTCTGGCATATCTCAGGTGTTATGGAAGAAAAACCATGCTTCAATCACAGCCTTGAGCTCTTCTTTATTGTTTTGTCTCTTCCCGTTCTGCTTTCTCTTGACAATGCCCCTCATGTTTTTGATGGGATTCAGGTCAGGTGAGTTTGTGGGCCAATCAAGCATGGTGATCCCATGGTTGTTGAACCAAGATTTTGTACTTTTGGCAGTGAGGGAGGTGCCAAGTCTTGCTAGAAGACGAAGTCTGCATCCTCATACAGCTGGTCTGCTAAAACAAGAATGAAGTGCTCCAAAATGTCCTGGTAGACGGCTGCGTTTATGCTGGACTTAATGAAACTCACAGGTCTATTCCTTATGAAGTCCTCCACACTTTTGAAAGGCCCTTTCCTGACCATCTTTTCCAGGCTGCTGTCAGCCCTCCAGCTTGTACACCTTTCTCTTCCACATTTCTTCGTTCCACTTAACTGTCCATTAATGTGCTTTGAGACAGCACTCAGAGAACATCCAGTTTGTTTTGCTATCACTTTTTGTGTCTTTCCGACCTTGTGCAGGGAGTCAATGATGGTCTTCTGCACAACGGTCAGATCAGCAGTCTTCCCCATGATTGTGAATTCTTCTAAACCAAGACAGAGACTTCTTTTAAAGGCTTGGGGCACTTATGGAGGTGTTTTGAATTACTTACCTTATTAGAATGTGACAGTCTGAGTCCACAATACTGGAGCTTTACAACGTACTCTAATTTTTTGTGTTTTTGAAGTTGAGGTTTTCTAAAGCTGCAAGTCCTAATCAGCAACATCCAAACAAACAAAAGCTTGAAATATATTGATTCACATATTTTTTTTCTAAACAATATGTAAATTGCACCTTTTAAGTTGAATTACAGAAATACATGAACTTTTTTAGGATATTCTAATTTTTTGGGTAGTACCTGTATATCAATAAAAACAAAACAACAGAATAACAAAAACCCTGGATGTTTCTGGCATTTTAATATGGCATCTTTGTTTTTGTTTTTTGTGCTTTGTTTCGTTTGGTTGTTTGTTTTTTGTTTTTTTCAGTGTTCACAATGTGTGAATAAATTCAAATAAACTGAGACTGAAACCAAAAAATGATTTCAAGCCAAAAATGTGTTATGTATAAAGCCAAAGAGGAGCAGCCTTTCACTAAATCCAGCTCCAAGTAGATAGTTATCATGAAAAAGATTAAATGTAAATCCAGAGAAGGGAAATTTGCCAGTGGCAGCACAGCCTCATGAGCATCTCAAAGTTTTAAATATTTATTTTTTATTTACTTCAGAGAAGCTGGACCTTAAAGTTTATTTCTTTAAATGTTTTTCATTTCAACATTCGTACTTAAAACAAACAAAAAAAACATTTTTCTAAACAACATTATTGTTCACAATAACTTAAGTGATCATCTGTCTGTGGGTAATGATCAAAAGACAATCCTTAAAATGTATTAAAATGAATGATTTAAGGAGATGCTATGAAAACTGGGATACACCTGAATGTTTTGCTGGTGCATCAAAATTGAAAAATAACTCGCACCAGTGACACCAATGCTAAAAGTCAGTCTAGAGTCTTGTGACTATTTGAACACACCATCTCAAGGAGATAAAACACAGACAAACTGAAAAATGATGCCACTAGTGGTAACCAAATAAACATACATGTAAATGTTTTTTTTTTTTTTCCTTTTGGGGCCTTTTTTTTGTGTGGCATCAGTGTAGTAATAACACACTTACATGTAAATGTGGTAGTAATACTTACATAACTTGCATCTTTTTCTTGGCAACACTGGTTAAAACTTAGAACTTATACCCTTACCTGAACCTTCAAATAGTTATTTTAAAGCAACTCTACATAAGTTTCTGACCTTCTGGAGCTGTTGTTGCCTCCAAAGGATCCCAAGGTTCAGAAATGCCACTTCACAACCTATTTTCCCAGCCATGAACATCAGATGCCAGCTGCATTTTGGTTTGTGGCTCTGTTGCATGCCAGTAACTGGATAAAAACACATTGACTATTTTTAACATGAACTATATGACTAATTAACCAAATAAATACAAGACAACATGGAAAACAGGAAAAAACAAACAAATAAAGAGAGGAAAAACAGTGCAAGTGATGAGACAGAAGTCAATATGGACGGACTTTTACTGGCTGGAGAGCACTCACAGAAGAGGCAGGTTGCAAGACGGATGCTGGACTGGCCTTAATTAGGGGGCACCAAAGTGTGAAGATCTGCCAAAGTTCAGCAGTGGGGCTTTAAATATGATCAGTGGTCATGCATGTTCTCTCAGAATAAATTGATTTGCCCACACAATTTGTTCCAAAAACCAGAATTTGTCATCTACATGACTGCACACTGAAATGTGACATCAAGGAATCTGGATGTGATGATTAGAAGGTAGAAGAGACTGAATCTGACCATCTTTAAAACAAACATGAAAATAAAGCATCATAAAGTTTAATCCTGGCAATAACTGTTAGCATATTACAATGTTCCTACTCTCACTGCAGTGTTTGCTTTTTACTCCCATGGTAGCCATCTAAGATTTTTTTCCACATAGGGGGACAGAAACATGCATTTCTAAGTGAACATCCACATTTTGTTTGTGTACCGCAGGGACTTGCTGTTGACAGTTTAATCCTAATAAATCCAGCCATCTAAATGATTAGGGATCTCATGCAGGAAAGTGATCAATACTGCGATAGAGAATGGGATGAGCCATAGGCAGCCAGCTCCTCAGATCTTGTGTTCAGCTATGGCACAGTGGAGTCCAGTGAATGAGGAACTGAAGGAGTAATGGGCAAAGGGGACTGCGGTGTTTTTAATTTCTAAATAGCCTTTCTTATCATTGTGTCAAGGAAAAACGAGGCAATGATTCACAGTCACAAGCTTTAAAAATGGTCAGTTTCTTATTTAGGAGTACAACCTACACACTCACACATACATCCATGTAATAAGAAGAGTAAATCGGAGGCACATCATTGAGCCATGAAGATATACTGTATGCTCTCATGTAAGTGAATCTTTACACATAAATGCTTTCACAATCATTCATTATTATACATCATTTGTTTAGCTCTGCAGCAAATAAACATACTGGCGCATAAGCACATATATATTCACTTGTCATCATAATTCCTCGCTGTTATGCATGGAAGGTTTGCTGAGCATCATGTTTATTTTTTGTCTTCAGTTATATGTTTCAGCATGCATGAGTGAGATTGTTAAGAGAAATGTAAAACAAACAAAAAAACAGTAAAATAACTATGATTTCTGCAACGGCTGCAAACTGTAGAGGGTTATGTTTTACTCTTTTCTTCCCTTTAAGCAGCATATTAACAGTTTTTGCCTCTAAATATCAGCAGACAAATGAACATATTTGTGCAAAGCTAACTGGATTATCTGTGCATATATGTATCTATGAATAGAATTGAATATGTATGTGTTTATGAGAGAAAAACTAAATTGCAACCCTTTTCTCAGTTTTGAAGTCATACTGGACAAATACTACCCTACCTTTTCTCCAATTAACATTAACAGAGGCAGAGGATTCATAAACTGAGTCAGATCACCTTTAATTTACATCTACCAACACATAAATACATTCAGATCCTTAAACTCCCTCTGTCTAACCAGCTCTATTTTCTTGGCTCATTCTTGGGAAGAGTCTAAGGCTGCAGTGTTTCTGAAGACTTGCAGGGGGAAAAATGGTGAAAAGGCAACAGGGCTAATCACAGGAGAGCAGAGGCGATAAGCTGGCTAATGGCTTCGACACTCTTGGCCACATACTGTAGCTGTTGTCCCTGTGTTACCAACTCTTATCTCTTTAGGGTCTCTAACCCTCTGGCCTCCTGTGCATAAACCTGTCCTGATGTCATGAAATCACCGTGCAGACACGTCACAACATCCTGGGGCCATGTTCACGACAGATGTAATCTTACCACTCAAGGTCCAACTAAATGACACTAAAACTTCCCTCACAAAGAGGCTCCTCTTAAGAGCTTTTCACAAAGCCATGGAGAGGCACTTTTGGTTAAGAATGAAGATAATGCCTGACCTAAGCAGACAGGTGGAGATGAGTCCCTCAATCGATATTGTTCTGTTTTATGAATGAACTTGTTAACGAAAGCTGTATTAGTGGATTAGTATTCATAGAGTACACAAAAACTTAAAAACATTGAGCGAACAAAACTTTAAAGGGACTTGAGGCAAGATTAAGAGACGAAACTCGCGACTGCCGCCACTGGCGCTTCAGGTAACTGCAGCCATGAGCCAAGCCGTCACGGGAGCGTGCACAAACTGAATGTTGTTTACTCACCTTTTTCTTTGTAGTTACACTTTTTAGTGTCTTTCAGTTGATCTGGATCGTTTGCTGACAGCAGAATAATCCATAACTATCGCTTACAGTGTTTGAATTTACCGCGACCGTCTTCTTCCTGTATCAAAACTGTGGACGTTGGTCATTTGACATCGTGTCCACAGGGCAGCGCGGGAAATTCAGACACCTAATTGCAGCGCATTTTGAAGCACACAGCCTGTTCAAGGCAACAGAGAGAAACGTGGGGTAAACGTTATTTTTGGTATTTAGCGCTTCATCGCCCATTAGTATAAAAAAAATGGACATGCATGTTTGTTTTTTTTTTATTCCTGCCTCTAGTCCCTTTAAAGTGCTGATGACATGATTTTGATATTTTTCACCATGTTTTATAGACCAAAACGTTCCTCGTGATGATCTATGTAACAAAAACAGACTTGCCTGCATGAATTACTTTTTTAGAAAACATGGCTGCATTTCAGCACATCTGACCAGAATGTGGCGCTGTTCGCAGAAACCGGACGTGACGTTGCGAGTAGGAGCTCAACACTGTCAGTATGGATTTTAATGGGTTTGTTGTCGTTTTTAAGTTACTTTTTCAGTTTTACAGATGGACGGTAACGGCTCAGCCTGCTGTTCATATTGCCAGTCAAAGTTTAAAAGCTCATAAGGACGGCGTTAGTTTATTTATGTTTCCTACAATTTAGAAATACAGCACATTAGAAGTGGATAAAATAGGTGCTCTTACAGGTGTTTAGCTGTAGGAGCCTCCTGCACGTCTCTGCCAGTAAAATTCCCGTCTGCAGACAATGTTTACTGGACATGGAGCTGCAGTCACTTCTGCCGGATTATTCTTCATCAGTATTTGCTTCACAAAGCTGTGATGTGAACAGAGACAGCTGCTCCTCTGGACTTCACAGAACTTCTCGGACATCACAGGATTTTTCGGGCTGCTTCCAAAGATGCATCTTTCTCTCCATCCTTATCTTTATAAACGGGAACTATTTAAAACTCGACTGGAACCATGTAAATCGTTATCTTCTTGTTTTTAAAGGCTAGTTATTTAGTGTTAGTTACCCTGCTAGCAGCTAGCGTTAGCTGCGAGCTATTAGCCGTGCTGCCTCTCCACACTCACTCCTAACTCTGCCTTGTACCACGCTGGTCTTGGTCCGCTCGGTGCCAGTCTAAGCAGCTCTTGAACAGTTGTGGGGCCGCTTGGTGCTGGTCTGGGTCTCCTTGCAGTTCTCAGTCCACTCAGTGGGGGTCTCTTGCATGCTGGAGCTGAACCAGTGCACCGGGCTCTGTGAGAAGGTCTTGGAGCTGACTTACAGTTCTAAGTCTGGTTCTAACCTGTTGTCCCCATCTTCATCAGCATTATCACACACTTTTGAACTGGCTGATGATCCCACCACACAAACCAGTTCCAATCTAGCTGTTCTGGAGCCATCTTTCATGTTTTCCACTGTTTTGAATTTACATGTAAATCAACGAGCCTCATGTGGTGACGTAGCATCATGGAGAGGCTAAAGTGCTAGCGGCTAGAGAGTTTTGGCTTTTTAACATTGGATATTTACGTGAATATAAGTCTGATTGACTTCTAACTGCACAGAACTACTTATTTTGCTTTGTTGTATTGTTCTATTGCTAAATTGCTTGAAGTTAAGGTCGTGTCATCAGTAGTTTAAGGAAGATCTTTAAATCTATAAATGGTACCTCTGTATTACCTCCGCCGAAGAGATAATGTTTTCTGTAGTGTTGGTTTGTCTGTCTGTCTGTCAGCAACTTTACAGGAAAAGTATTAGACGGATTGACCTGAAATTTTCACCAGCTGTGTGCCTCAGTCCAAGGATGAACTCATTAAATTTTGGTGGTGATCTGGATCACCCTCTGGATCCAGGAATTTTTTGAAGGATTCTTTATCATTGGAAGAGCTGCTTGGCAGAAGTTTGTGCTCTCCGAGTGCTTTTCTAGTCTGGAAATACATCACTGCATGTAAAGTTGTCAAAATCACCCTAAAGTCTTGAGATAATGTCTATCAAATTGGGCTTATGTTTGGTCAATGTATGTGAGGGTCAGCTCTAAATTTGCAGTCGCAAAAAGGATTGTACAAACTGTGTTACTGGAATATTTCCATGTCCTGTTGAGACATCCAAACATGCTTTGGACAGTTCATTGGGGTGGTTATTTTGTTTTCAACACATTGGTATTGTTCAGTGAATTGCCTGCAGGAGCTGCCAGTTAAAAAAAAGGTGTGATTCAAATAGTCTTCTGGCTCCTAAATTCTCTCACACTTACAGTACTGTAGCAGCTATTCATGCGTCAGCAGTGTTTGACCAAACTTTAAATGTCTTTCAGACAAATTCTCAAAGACGCATTAAAAACTAGTCCTGGACTATTGAGAAAAAAAAAATCTAATTCTTTATCCTCTTCAGGGTGATGGGGATTGTAGCTAAGCTGAAATTTGGTAATAAAAAGGTTATACCCAAGAGAGGCCATGAGTACATCACTGGGTAAAACCATATTTATTAGCAGCTTTTTACAGTCACCCCAAACCTGTGATCGATTGAGTCTTCAGCTCACCTCACATGTATGCTGCTGGACTGTAGGATGAAACCCACACAGGTACAGAATGAGCCAGCAGTGTCCACACCAGAAGGTCCCAGCTGAGGCTCAAACCTTCCTGCTGTGAGACTATAGCGATAACCACTTCTCCACGTGCTGCCCCTCCTGAAGACTGCTACTGAAAGATGCCTCCAGTCTCCAACTGGGCTTAGTTAATGTCTGGAAAACCAAGTCTATAATTAGGACTCATATCCCCTCTTGTTTTAATTTTCTCTAAATTTAATTGAGAAGTAGCTACTTCTACAAATATTTTAAGATTATGGCCAAAGGCTCCTAAATTGGCCTAAAAATTCTTGCAAGGGGATTGAGAGTGATGTAGAAAAACTTCTACAGGCAACGATGAGCACTGAGGAGGTGGTAGACATCATTCATAGGTATCGAAAAGGTGTGGCAGGGGATCAAAAGAGCAAGTAAAGATAAGTAAAATGAAAAATGATCGGCTGTGAAATCAAAAGGCTTAATCCAAGAATTAAGCCTGTAAATTGTGTAACAGTGGATACAAAATACATGTGTCCCACTTGAGCCACAGCCCTTACACATGCTGATAGTTGTTACAATTGCAAGCCTGTGTTTATTTATCATGCTAGTGATCTTAGCAATCTGTTTGATTTTAATAGGGGCAAACTGGCTCAGCTTTCATCTATTTCTGTGATAGCCTCCCAGTACACTGTATATAAGTAGTAGCACTAGTTGGCATGTTAATCTTTCATAAACCAGCGAACAAGCAAGCCAACTACCATTAGCTCCATTACTTGATGAGCGTAAAACCATTTTAAGAAGAGTCATGACTGTTGCACTATTGAATTTTTCCATTTGCAGAGCGTCTTAGTGTTTTGAGCACTTTAATTTGTGGGGTAAGCATTATCAGTTTGGTTGGAAGATGTAAGTGCATTTCTAATGAGATCCACCATGAGCATGATTTCTGCACAATCTAATCTGTAGCTTTTCATTAAGTCACTATTTGCCAGTGTTTGGGGAATATTTTCTCTACTTCCTCTCCTTTTTTACATTTTCTCCTCTGCTATGAATGCTTTATAAGTTATTAAAAGTCCTCATTTTTTTTATTTTAGCAGTTCAGGGTTAAGATTGCTTTGCTCATTAATTTCTGTCTTTATTCAAATGTAGTCTAAATTTTCATACAGTATAAATTCTTACAGGATGTGGGAATTAGAAAATTTTCATCTGAGTAGCGGTGAATTTGTTCTAATATGGCTAAAGTCACATTGTGAGTATAAATCATTGGATATCCCATGATTAGCTTCCAGTCTTGATTCAGTTCATACCAACACTGATTTTCAAAAGTCCACAAGTTTTGTTTAAGTTAACTGTGTGAAAAGATGGCAGAAGTAAGTCTCAAAGCAGAGTTTGGTAAATGTGAGTTTTATATTCAAGGGAGTTTTCATCAACTGGTTACAATTCAAAAATTATTGGATAAATAAATTAGAAAGTCTAAGCTTTATGGCTTTGTATTTTTGTAAATATGCAAGAGCCTGATCAAACAGAGACATTCCTTCCTAATCCACAGTCAACATCCAGTGCCTATGAAAACAAGAAAATAAGAATATGAACGAAAAAGGTGATGGATTTGGGTATTTGTTTGCACTCATTCAGAATTTACATGGAGTTTGTTGCTGGTATGTAAGTTACTGAATCTTTTACTTCTTCAACATCTTTTTACTCAAGCTGATGATAGACGGTGAGCTGCACATTAGCTGTGCATACTAAGTATGCTTTGTCCAGCTCCTTCTTCACCTGAACATCAACATGTGCCAACACAACTGCTTTTCTCAAGAACACTTGGCAGACTTGTTGGGATTTATTATCCAAGAACATGCTGTTTTTTTTTTTTTTGTTTGTTTTTTTTACTTGAGAACTTGGCAATCAAAACAGCAACCTTCAAACTAGTGGGAGACCATTCAGGCCACGAAGCTGCAGCTTCCTTAAGCTTAAACAAAAACTCTGAGAGCTACGTTTTGCAGTGACTGACTCACATGCTGATTCCTCAACAATATTAAAATGTGATCAATAAAGTGAATAGGCTCTCAGAAAGTCAACTTCAACAGGATAAAAGATGCTCAGTTTTTTAAAGATGTGAACTGTTTTCTTATGTGAGGATATCAGAAATGAAATTCTAACAAGAATCCTTTTTTTCTATTTACCCCTACGGTGGTGCTGAAAGTGCAAACATCAAAGAAGAAAGTGTGTAACATCATGTGCAAATGAGAGCACTTATTGTAGAAAGTGTGGAGTTGTTGGATTCTCAACAGCTAACCCTGGATCACGGGTACAAGCCCTTGTTGTCTCAATGGAAAGACGTGAGCCTTCAGGGATAGGTAGAGGAAACTCAATAGCAGAATTAACGCTGAAAAGAACACCTGCTGGGAGAAGGATGAGGGCAAACTGCAGAAAACAGCATGGCGTGGCAAGCGGGATGGCGGCAGTAAGGAGGAAGCAGGACATAGCAAATGAGTAAAATATCTTCTTGCACAGAGACCCTCAGGTCACCTCCCTCTCCAACCACCTACCACCAGCCCACCACATACTATAACTCGCCTGAGTGCTTGTCACAACAGGGAGCGAAGCTGCAGCCCTGCCTATCATGCCGCATGAAATATGGTGAATTCTGTAGCTTAATCACCCCGATCTTCCCTCCACTTCATCATTTTGTCTTATTATACTGTCTAATCATGCTCACATGCAGTCAAATCTTCACCACAGCATATATATTAGCCGGTACAATGATTCTTTCAAAGGGAAATGTCGGTATCAGCTAGTTTTCAGATACTCTGTAATCTATGTTTTGTTATCTAAATTCCCCTTTGGAAGCTTTCCAGTAATGAAACTTTAAGACAATGTGTTTCAACCCCTAAAGTTAAAGATGTGGTGTTGTACAGACAACGATGATGTATGTTCCAACTCATCATAGATCCACTCAATAAAAAATAAATGTTTTAGCTCTTAAAGGATTTTCCATTGCTTCAATTTTTTTAGAATTTGTCCAGATTTAGCAAAATTTTGACATATAATAGGAATCTCTGCCCACATATTATATATATATATATATATATATATATATATATATATATATGTATACATACACATACACATACACACAGGTACTACCCAAAAAATGTGAATACCCTGAAAAAGTTCATGTATTTCTGTAATTCAGCTTAAAAGGTGCAATTTACATATTGTTTAGACAAATAATATGTGAATCAATATATTTCAAGCTTTTGTTTGTTTGGATGTTGCTGATTAGGACTTGCAGCTTTAGAAAACCTCAAATTCTGAAACTCAAAAAATTAGAATACGTTGAAAAGCTCCAGTATTGTAGGTTCAGTGTCACATTCTAATCAGGTAAGTAATCCAAAACACCTCCATAAGAGCCCTGAGCCTTTAAAAAAGTCCCTGTCTTGGTTTAGAAGAATTCACAATCATGGGAAAGACTGGTGATCTGACAGTTGTGCAGAAAACCATCATTAACTCCCTGCACAAGGTCGGAAAGACACAAAAAGTGATAGCAAAACAAACTGGATGTTCTCTGAGTGCTGTCTCAAAGCACATTAATGGACATTAAGTGGAAGGAAGAAATGTGAAAGAAAATGGTGTACGAGCCGGAGGGCTGACAGCAGCCTGGAGAAGATGGTCAGGAAAGGGCCGTTCAAAAGTGTGGAGGACTTCATAAGGAATGGACGTGTGAGTTTCATCAAGTCCAGCATAAACGCAACTGTCTACCAGGACATTTTGGAGCACTTCATGCTTGCTTTAGTGGACCAGCTATATGGGGATGCAGACTTCTTCTTCTAGCAAGACTTGGCACCTGCCCACATTGCCAAAAGTACAAAATCTTGGTTCAACAACCATGGGATCACCATGCTTGATTTGCCTACTTACCTACCTGAAACCCATCGAAAACATGCGGGGCATTGCCAAGAGATAGCTTAACGGGAAGAGACCAAACAATGATGAAGAGCTCACGGCTGTGATTAAAGCATGTTTTTCTTCCATAACACCTGAGATATGCCAGAAGCTGCTAACATCCATGCCACGCCGGGTTAAGGCAGTCATTCATGCAAAAGGGGCCCCAACCAATTACTAAGTACAGATGCAAGATTTTACTTTAGGAGGCCCCACTTTTTTGTATTTAAAGTCCTTTTTTAATTGATTTCATGCAATATTCAAATTTTTTGAGTTTTAGAATTTCATGTTTTCTTAAAGGGACTTGAGGCAAGAATTTAAAAAAAAACAAACATGCATGTCCATTTTTTTAATACTAATGGGTTATGGATAACTAAATACCAAAAAGAACGTTTCCACCCACGTTTCTCTCCGTTGCCTTGAACAGGCTGTGTGCTGCAAAATGCGCTGCAATTCGGTGTCCGAATTTCCCGCGCTGCCCCGCGGACGTGACGTCAAATGACCACCGTCCGCAGCTTTGATGCAGGAAAAAGACGGTCGCGTTAAATTCAAACAATGTAAGCGATAGTTATGGATTCTTCTGCCGTCAGAAAACGATCCAGATCAACTGAAAGACGCTAAAAAGTGTAACTACGAAGAAAAAGGTGAGTAAACAACATTATAGCTTCAGTTTGTGCACGCTCCTGTGACGGCTTTGGCTCGTGGCTGCAGTTACCTGAAGCGCCAGTCGTGGCAGTTGCGAGTTTCGTTTCTTAATCTTGCCTCAAGTCCCTTTAAGCTGCAAGTCACCAACAACATCCAAACAAATAAAAGCTTGAAATATATTGGTTTACACAATATGTAAATTGCACCTTTTAAGTTAAATTATAGAAATACATGAACTTTTTCAGGATATTCAAATTTTTCAGTTAGTACCTGTATATTAATCAAAGCATCCATAGTAACACTGAACCTTAATTATCTCACATAATCCATCCATATTCTCTAACTGCTTAATTCAGCTGAGAATCACGCTGACTGGAGCCTATCCCAGCTGGTATCAGACAAGAGGTGGGTTAGACCCTGGACAGGCTGCCAGGCTATCACAGAGCCAACACAGAGACAAACAACCACTCATGTTCATACTTACTCCTAGGGTGCAATTAGACACATCAATTAACCTAGCACTCATGATGTTTGGACTATCGGAGGAAATCAGAGAACCTGCAGAGAACTCCACACATAAAGGCCACGAGCAAAGTTCAAACCAGGAGCCTTTGTACCACCACACCACCATGCAGTCTTAATTTTACATTCGGTTTAGCTTTAAACATTGATGTAAAAATCTAAAATCTAAGTGCATGCTTCTGAAAGTTCATACTGAAATTAGCTATTTTGTTTCTGTACAAACATTAAAGGCCTTGACCTCATTTCAGTGAAATAAGGAAACAAAAGTGAAAACATAAAACTGCTTCTTAACTTTTGTGTAAACAGGAACAACTTTAATGGCATTACAGCTCTCCTACCCCCCAAAATAATTCTCCAGTAAATTTTCCACTAAAAGAGCCTCAAAGAAAATGCTCAGAATACCTTTACCCGGTCATAACCAGAGGGGGGGACCAGATGCTACAGCCATATGCTCTTGTCTGTCCACACGCCGTCAAAGCCAACAACTGACCACTGGGCACATCTGCACATGTGGTTCTCATGTATTTTCCCTGTGTGGGCCTCGTTGCCATTGCTGCATTCTGCCAATCAACATTTTGGCTGATTTGACTGAAAGAATTGGCGTTGCAGCCCTCGGCCAGTGCTAACTGGCTGCTCACCATTGTGAATGAATGTGCGGGAAAGTGATGATAGAAAGCTGATGAAAACAACTTTCACATGTCGCAGAAAGTTTTTTACAAGAAAACAAGAAAGATTTTTACAATCATGTGGCCACTGGCAAGCAATACCACTATATTCTGTCTAGCTTAAAAATAAAAAGCAAACAAACAAAGAAGAGTGGTTTTCAGACAGGACCCGGCTCCCATGTTTCATGTAAATGAGTCACACATTAAGTCTGTGACACATTCCGTGTGACAGGATTGGATTGTTTATCCTCAATTTAACTGTTGTAGCTGTCAAAATTATTCAGTAATGAGACAGACTGATGAGAAGTGAGATGATTAATCTGGCAGAAAAAAAGGGCAGTAACATTTTTTGTTTATCTGCATTCAACTTCATAGTAAACAGGTTTTTGAAAGGGCTAATAAGAAAACATGTTGGGGGGGATTGGTGTGACGATACTGAAATCCAGCAACTCAAAATATTTCTTAATTGTCTGACTTCATATTTTAAACCTTTAAGCTTAAGCTGATACATCACAGTAAACTGCATACTTCACTGCATCCATTTTACTATTACCATTTCATTTAATATCCCCCCCTCTTACTCAACTGTTGAATACATTCATAATTTTCTAAATAGCATTTACAGATAAAAAAATATGACGCTTGTCAGGCAGACTGTAACAGCGTATAGTACGTGTTTTATAATAGGGCCCCCAGTGTTCTGCTCATCCTATAATTCTGCCTGCTGCTGCACTGCTCATCTGGAAGCACTGCTGGAGATGCTGCATAAAGAGTTTCATAAGCTCCCACACCCAGCCAGCATCGACCCACATCCTCTTAGTCCAAGCTTCCCCGTGGGGGAAGATATTATCATCCTTGCCCATTCTCTGCAGGGGTTGCTGTGTGGTTATTCGGGTGAAAAGGTCACAGACGAGATGCTAAATACCGGGACTGAAAATAACAAAACAGCCATTATATTATTGATTCCTCTCTGAATGGTTCACCAGTAATTGAATAACTGGTTTGTCTATGATGAAAACAGGAATAGGCTACGTCTCATCATGTTGATTAGCATTAAATGACTTTTTCAAAGTTCAAGCGTTTGATTCACAATTATATAACAATGCAAGCTTCACCCAATTTACTTTTTAGCTATTAAGCCATTGGTCAAATTATTCATAGAATTTCCATGACTCCGCAATAATTTTCTTGTGCTTAAGTTGCAACATTATCCTGTAGCTGACAATCAAATCATCCACAGATGTCAAAACGGTTTTAGAAGCACTTGCTTTACTTCAGGAGTCAAAACTGGCAGCTAAAGGCAGATGGATGACTCATTATGTGATACTTCAGAAATCTCTCAGCAGAGTGTTTGCTCATCTTCTGCAGTTCAACACTTGTAGAACTTGGCTCAAGCAGTTTAGTGGAAGAGTTAAAACTGTTTGCAAACATGAAAAAAGCAGACTTGTATCACTCCTGTGAGCCACTTTGCAGAGAAAACTGGGAAGAATGGGGATAGCAGCTTTATTGGGCAATGATGGGGGGAGAAGAAAGGGAAGGACTAATTAGTGAGGCTGAGCTTGTGATTGCTCCAGGGAGAAAAATGACCCCCTCCAACTTGATATATTTAATGGATTATGCAAGCGTGCGGCCCCCGGGGAAAGACGACAGAGGAGCCCTATGCAGTATGCAACCTGGCAACTTGTCCTGTTTCACTGTGCAATCATGTCCTCATCCTACGAGCTGAGCTAACCAGAAAATACACACACACACAAAAATGTATGCATCAACAGTGAGTTGCATTTCTCCAAATCTATGATGCAAGTTTAAAAAAAGTCTGTGTCAAAACAAGTTTGATCCTGTCACAATGATATGCTGACAGCTCTGTGGAATTCATAAATGAAAGCAGAAGACTCTCCCTTCACTCTTGTCTGTCATTTGTTCTGTCTCTTGTTTTGATTTGATGCCACCAACCAGCTAAGTTGTTTATTTGATAGCTTTCAGTCTGCTGCCTCCAGCTCCTCATTTCAGTGTACAAAAGTATTATTCATCTCAAAAGAGACTAACTTTGTTTCTGATAATGCTCTGAGAAGAATTTTGTGTACTTAAATAACAGCAAAGGGGCATTTATATGCAGTTACCAGTGTTGCATGGTTATTCCTTTGTAAAAAAATAAATAAATAAATCAAGTAATCAGTGAATGGAAGAGTTTTAGCTCTGTTTGTGTAAATTTGAAGAAGAAAACAGTGGCTTTGTATGCATTGGGCAGCTGTCTGTCTCACCATGCCCTTGAAGAGCTCCTGTATGAGCAAAGAGGAATGCCAGAGAAAGGTCTAATCAACCTGTGACAAATCAGCCTCTTCTCTAGCTTGTTTTTCATTTGGATAATGCAAGCCTCCTCTTCTAAGTGATAAAACAACCTCTGTGGAGTGGTCTTTACACAGCCAGATTAAATGTGATCACCTTGCCAACATACCCTGAGAGATTGCCATGATTAACAGGCAAAAGAGAATAATGATAATCATATGCAGGATAATAGCCCATACCGAATGGCTGCATGATCTGTTCATAAATCACAACCCATTTCCCACCCTAAAGGACACGGTTTTACCCTTTGGCAGGATTTACGCAATAACAATCTGATTTTTTAACCCCCATGTGACCTACATTAGATTATCTCACTACCAATTGAAAACAGAAAAGGGACTTACAATAAGCCCGTGTTGCCTTGTGTTAAAAACATTTGTTTCTCTTCCATTTTTTGTGCATTTGTTTTTATTTTGTAGGATTCTGCATTGTCAAAGTCAGCTAAAGGGCTGTAAACCATAGCACACACAGCAAGGTTGAGATCTCATGAATATTACAATGAGGTTAATAACCCAGGGCAAATATTGGCTCAGCTTTCAACAACACAATAATGACTACAAGAGAGAGGCTGAGATACAGGGTGAAATCTTGTAAAATCTCTTCACGAAACCCCTTTAAGATCTGCACAGACTACTGTAAAATCATGCCCAAGTGTGTAAAAGCATTAAAGTTCATGTTAGTGGGTTTGCCTGCCCAGCATAGAAGTTATCTGTTAGAAAAGAAAGAAATTTGTTAAACACAAACAAGTTTCCTGTATGTGTTTCTAAATGAAGCCCTAATCACTTTGGAAAAGCTTATGGCACAATACCAGCACTTTATTCTCCCTCATAAGCAGAAAGACTCTTAGATGTTTATGCAGGATGCTGATCCAAAATAGACAGAGCAAAAACATGGCAGCATTTCACAACTAGAAGCAGAAAATGAAGACAAAAATGGAAAAAGAAAAACACAAACTTAAATCAATTAGCAACAATTCATTCTGTGATTATCTGATACCAGCAGAACTAACCTCCAAGTAAGACCCCTGACTGTTTTCATATTACACGCAATCCTCGGGGAAAATCAACCCCAGAACTAATCCTTATAAGAAGGGAGGTACATGATGAAAGAAAATACAGGAAAAGAAAAAGAATTAGAAATGAAGAAGGTGCAACACAGCAAGAAAGAGCGAGTAATTAGAAAACGAGAAGAACTGATTTTAACATTTTATACTGCAATGAGTTTGTCTCTAGAGACAGAACACAGGTAAAGTGGTAGGAAGTGCAAAATGAAATGAAAACAAAAGCAGCTGGGAAACAGCCTTTTTTGTTGTTTGCAGGGTCATCTCTGTGCAGCAGCAAATGATGAAGAACCGTCATGAGGTTGGAGCCTCAACAGGTTGCTATGGCTAATTCTGTTCAGTGTATGTGAAAAGCAGAAGAGCTGCCGGGCAGCTAATCCATTTTCCTGTTGATGAAGAGTAAAAGTCATTCTCCCTCTTTTGTCCCGTTACATTGGGTAATGAAAAGGTCACACTTGTCCGATTATGTCTTGTTCTTTGTGATGAAGCTTTCATAGCAGGGACAAATTGATACTGGGATTTGCATCAATGCACTTGGTTCTGTTTTACGCAAGTTTTTGCTCATACAGAGGCCCTTTCTCTCTGTTAATAAAAATCATGACAAACCATTTGCAATCAATAACAAGTATACCACCTCATTATGGTAGAGGAATAGCTAAATGTTAAAAACTGTTTTGAATTTCCAAAGGAAATGAATGTATTTGAATATTATGTACTACTGTATATGTCAATACAAAGCCCAAAGCTAAAGAAAAAGTTTCACCCTGATAATGGGAATTTATCTATGTGGAGACCCTCTAAGAAGACTGGATAGTATCACATCTTTTTTAAAAATACTTCACTTTGTTGTTTAGATTAAAAACAGATCCACCTTCTGTTCATCATTTCTGCAGGTGTGGAAAATATGTCTGTAAGCAGTAAACAGAGCCAATTGTAGAATGTTGTGTTGTCACTTCTAAGCATTTTTTATTTGTTCATGCAAGTCAGAGGTGTTACGAAAGTGCAACCAGACTAAACAATTTGTGACTGCAAGATGACAAAAAATAGAAATATATGATTTTTGGATTTATTTTTTTAAAGAATGAAGAAAACCAGCACATGCGTAATGATATGGAACACTGCATAGTAAAGTATGACCCACACAGATTAACAGCACCATAACTTTTATCAGTGCATTATGCTCAGGCATATTACTCTACATCCAGCATCTTACTGTATTATAATGGAAGGTGCTTCAGATCTACTTTATTGTATCAGATCACGCTAATATTAGCATAAAGAGCACAGCCCTACCCTGTGCCTGGCATGTGCTGCATTTGCTTGCTCGTGTTCGTGCATGGCTAAAGTCTCATCCAGAAATAGTCTGTGTGTAATAGCGTGAGTTCAAAGGAACTTTATTCAATTGTGTGGCCTGAACTCTGGACTCATGTGATTTCTGCTGAATGGCTAAAAGGACTTCTCTTCCTTTGATCATTACAGCATTTAGAAGAGGGAGGTGAGGTCATTTAGAAGTTGGATCCCTGTGGGGAGCTCAAGGAGGGAATCATCAATTGCCAAACCCTTTTGCTGAGACATTGCTGATCAGACTTAATTGTGAAGTTATACGCTGTGAGCCAGTGATGAGTCCAGGAATGAGCCAAGAATTGACAGCACGACCTGATGAGGATTAAAAGAAATACAAGAAAGATAAGCACAACTGTATTCCCTGCAGCCTTGTAACTCCTGTCAGATTCAATGCGAGTAGTGACCTTCACACTTTAACCTAGTCTCTGAACAAAGAAAATACACATCTGAGGGTTGTAGTGGCCCTGAGATCAAAGAAGTGAGTTCATGAGTCGATGAAAGGGAATGAAACAACAATTATTTGCTGAATTATCAGACTGTAATTGAAAAAATACAGATAGTTTGTGCTGTTTTGCTCTAAAAAAGTCTTTCTCCTTGTACCAGAGCATGAATGAATGTAACTGACTGCAGCATTGCGGACTGGCACAGGTGTTCTCCCTTTAATTAGAAAATTTGGGGGAAATTAAAGATGAGCAGGCTGTTCCACCTTGAACCATCCTTCTACTGAGAGACTGAGTGCTTTGAATCATAGATGGTAAACAAGGTAAAAGAACATTTATAGCCCCTGCAACTAAACCTAAAACAGATTCCTACTGGGTCTTCTTATAGTGTATGGTGCAAAACCGCGACTAAACCCTGTTCCCTTCCAGAGAAGACCTTTTCCTTTCCACTCTAGTTGTTCTAATCTAGGTGCATGTAAAAGAGAAAGTCATGTCCAGGATTACAAACCCAAAGATTATATTGTTACAGTTTCAAATTGTCTGTGAGTACGTTTCTATTATTGTTAACCTTCAGATGCACCCAGAGGTTCTTTGTCCATGATCCAATGTGACAAAGCTGTTTGAGATACACTTGCAATTCTTTTAATGTTCTGGCCAGTCGCTACAAAAGATAAAGGGCTGCACATATCAACACCATCACAACAATAAGCAAAGAAATCCAAAAGAAATGACTTTTTCTCTACAGACAAAGCTATACTCTGACTCATTAAACAGTGGCCAGTCTTATTGCTGTGAAAGCACTGCTAAGCATCAGAGCATTTCAGGCTGTTCATTGGGTTGCCTGCAACACTGAGCCAATCAATAAAGTAGCCAAATTTGTCACTAATTGTTGTTGCAGGGATTGGTATAATGGGACCAGTTTACAATGAATTACTGAGGAAGGCAAGAGAAACATGTGGAATAAAAACATGTGGAACAAAAAGATAAAACAAAACAAAAAAAATCATACCATCACATTATGATTCCATTTAAACTCAATTACTACGAAGAAAAAATAAAGCCATAATGCAAATTAATTTGGAAGTTTATGTCAAATTGTGGCCTGCATCCAGAGCAGCATTATTATTAAGTCATATTTCTCCAGCAGAACCATATGTACTGAGCCCCTTTACTTAATATTTAATACCTCAGTTAAATCAAGGTCTGTGGTGACAATCAACCCCAATCAATAATGAACACAGCCCAGCTCACTCAGGGTCAGACAAAGTCAAGGGAAACTCTCACACGGCTGTCCTGTGCTCATCTCTGTGCTTCAAACCTGAACATCACCCATCAACAAAGCCAGGTGAGAACCACCTTCACAACAACAAAGCTTTCCAGCATTTTCCAGGCTCCGGCAGCCGGACAGATCCAAACTGCAAAAGGAGTGACTTTAAGAAGCAATAAATGAGATGTGCTGTGTTGGATTAAAGAGGATAAGAACAGCTGTGGTATGGGTTAGTTTAGTGGGATGGTAAAAACCTTAACTGGCATTGACAACACTGAAAATTTAGGACCAAAAGGCATTACAGGACTATCGAGATTATTGATGACGCATTCCAATAGCCTTCCCTGTTGAGACCTTGAGCTCTGATGGAGGAGCACTTAATCTCAGATTTACAGCGTTTAAGGCAAAATCCTAAAAGCTACAAGCCTGCTCCTCATTGAGAGGATGACACTGAGCCTCTGTGGAGCATCACATGCACACACAAACACACTACCAGACAATTGCATTAACATTTCAGAACCTTTTAAAGAAAAAAAAAAAACAGCCTCACTTGATCCTGTTTGGTTCACATTAAAAGTTCTTATTAGCCCTTTACTAATTTGGTGCCAAGAAATGGATTTAAAAACTTTAGAACCTTGAAAAAAATAAAGAAAATCCCCTCAAAATGCTCTTAAAAAAGTAAAAGCTTGTTTCTGTAAATAAAGAAAACAGCTACACAATCAACAATAACATTCTGCCCTGGAAACTTTTAGACTCGCGTTCAGTGTGGAAAGTTAGGGTCAACTCTGATCCTGGTTTAATAGAATTAATGTTGTTTAAATCAAATCCCGAAAAGCCTTTGCCAGCATTAAAAACAAATTTAGCTTCATTCCAAGGAGCTAAAGTGTGGTCTCAAGAGAAATTCAACTCTTCAAGACTAATAAAGTGCTAGACCAATATGAGCCAGCCATTGACATGTTTTGAAATAGGAAGACGGCACGTAAAGCTGCACTGCAGCGAGTCCATCACTGTTCATCTCAGAGAGCCGAGAAAAGCAAAGAAAATCCCAGCAGCTGCAGACATGCAGCAGCTTTGACTTCCAGCCTAACGCATTTTCTCTCCTCTGATCTCACAAGCGAGAAAACTGAGTGTGAGTGGTCATTAGTTGTTCGGTCTTTCTTACTGTGACACAGATTCAAACTGAATATTCCTGCCCCGAATCCCCAATACGACCTCTGTTCTGTACACCACATGGAATCTCTTAAGGATATATCAAGCTTTTCGCAAAGAGACGGGATAATAAGAGGGAGCACTGATAGTGGAGTCACTTTGTCAGACAGGATATGAATCTCCCGTCACTGCGCCAAACATTCCCCTCAAGACACTGGTTTCATCTTGTAAGTATTGAGTTATTGACGGGGAAAAAAAATTGCCTTAGTGTCACTTTAAATGCTTTGTATTCTGACATATGACAGTTTACTCTTCCCTTCTTCCCTTCTCTTTCACTTCCCTCGAGTATGTCTTTTTTTTCCCTTTACCAACAGGTGGACAGAGAAAATCATTTTTTTCAAGTAGGAAGCAGTTGCCATATCAACCGATGCATCGAATCAAGGCATTAGATTACACCGTCTGAGTGCAATCTGAAATACAACATAAATAAGATGGAAGAACAGTATGTCCAGAGCATGTGGCACACTGGTGTGTGCATGTGTATGTTGTTCTGAGTTTCTTGAAAAAGTATTCAACATGCCTACACGGGGAGAAAAAAAAAGGGAGTTCACATTATGTACACACACACACACACTGACAAAGTGAAAGCCTGCAAACCACATGCACGCCTGAAACAAAAGCACACACACTGTTTGCACCGGAATAAACGCGGCAGTGCGGTTAAAAGGAGGCTTTGTTAAGGCAGCGCAGTGATCATGTGGGGAGGCAGAGAGAGACGACTTAGTCTATCTGGAGATGCCTCATTTTCTGAGCCTCTCCTTCCTGGTTGTGCGACTGCTGGGGTGTTGCTAGGAGGAAGCTAGCAGTGCCAGAAACGATGACATTGCCTTGACAGGCGTCCTCCTGCTGTCCAAGTGAAAAGGAAAAGATAGAGACATGATCTGAAATGCTGCCACCTCCTCCTCCTCTTCTTCTCCTTTTCCCTCTCCCCTGGAGGGGATCTGCTTTTCTTCTTCTTCCTACTCATCTTCTGTACTTCTTCGTAGTGCCTTAAAGGTATCTTTTGGTTATGATAGTGTTCTTGTGTGTGTACGAAGAGCCTCTACACGCTGAAACTTTTCAGTTGTGTTTTACTGGTTTGACTTAATCAAACCAAATTCATTCATTTTCTTTTTGTTGCTAATAAGCCTGGGGGCAATGTTTCCTGGTGTCAGTGGGGAGGCACTAAAACTATGGTCCAATTAGTTGAGTATTATTGGCATCAATCTTTTCTTTGCCTGACGCTGTGCTGGTTAATCCTACTGGTGTGTCTGTGTTTCAGACACTGTTTTTCTGAGTGCACTGTATTTGCACCAAGCACATCATCATTTGGAAGTCAGTGGGTGGCTGTTGCACCTGGCAGTGGGAAAATATTCTTATGCTCCTTTATCTTACCTTCCTGTAAAAACAGCCATATCCAGTAAATCCAATCCAATAATCTGCTGTTGTCCAAACTGGAGATACTGTATGATGCAATCTCAGTGTTTGTAGAAAAGGAAGCTCGATCCTCTATTTAAATGCTTTTAAACACCACACCTGCTGTTTTGTTTCTGTTTTTTTTTTTTCCTTGAAAAAAAAATGTATCCTGAGGCACAAGGCATGGTGTGGTGATCACTTTAAATGGCTGTACGGAGAACTGGGACACTGAAGGTTCCAGCGTATACATGAAAATCATCATATGGATGGGAGAATGCATAATGCAATTCCCTTATGTGGGAGTTCAAGCATATGCTCAGAATATTTAAACCCACTTGTCAAATGTTTTTGCATCTTTGATGTGTCGATGATTGCAGTTAAATGGAAGACATTACAGTAATTTACCTGATGACTGACCCACTTTTGCAGATATGTAGACAACACTAGTAATTTTAAGTACTGTTGGGAAAATTAGTGTTGCAGCACGAAACATAAGCAAAAGGAAGAAATTAAAAAGTAAAGGTGATGCGAAGGAGGTGAATATTAAGTAGTATAAAAATACTAGTTTCTACACAGAGCATGTCCTGTTTCAGGGTTAGGAATAAGGTCTCGGGTAGAGCCTCTGATTTTCTGCTCCTCATTAGTTCATCTGTTTCATGTTTCCCAGTTTTCTGTGTATTTTTAGCTTGGCCCATCTTTCTGTTGGTTGCAGTCCATCTGTTTGTCGAGCATCCCCAAATTCCCACATCATCCTCAGTGTCTTGTGTTGCTGTTTTTGTTGTTTATTTTATAGTTTTCTGGATTAAGTTGTTCAGCTTCTTTTGGATTAGTCTGCCGAGACTGTGCAGCCATCCTCCTCTACTTCTTGTTGGTGAAAGACAAGGTGGAAGAACAGGATTGTTCTATTTGATTTTTAAAGCAAAAACTATTTCATATAACTTTATGGAGAAAGATTTTAGTGCGGTCAGATCACACACATTATCTTTTTCATGTCCTTATGTTGCCTTATGAGGGACAGAATACACTCTGGACAGAGACGAGCAACCACGGACACTCACACTTACAGTAAGTTTTACTTTTCCAAGTAAACCAGTATGCATGTTTTTTAATTGTGGGAGGAAACCAATGCATCCAGGAAAAAATCCCACACAGAAAAAAAGAGAATGTATAAACTCCACACTGATTGGCCCATCTGTTAGTTCCCAGTAAGTTGCAGTTGGAGCTTAACAGCATAAATGGTCGGGAACAGTTTATCAGAAAGGTAGAGGAGGACACAGTTTTGAGTTGGTCATTGCTCAGCTGATACAGTAGCTGTCTAATAATCAGAGCACTGATTGTTTGAACCACTTTATGTGTCAGAGTGTCCTTGGACAAGACACTCAACCACCACATTACCCCTTGATATGCTCAACAATGTGAGATTGTAAAGGAAACAGTATGGCTTATAAAGAATGAATGGGAAGTGCATTATGAAGTCCTTTATAGGACATAGATTAGGTTAAAAGGCACACACGTGTGACGGTTTTTACCACTTATGTCATCAGGAAATGTACAAAAGACAAAGTGCCGAGTTAAATCAAATCCAGTCATATGGTTCCTGTAAGCTCACACTGACTGTCTACTGATTGGCTCAGTCTGGACCAAAGAGTTGGATGCAGATTGCATCTCTGGAGCTAAATAAAGCTGTTTCACTGACATTGTACAGTGAGTAAAACACACTAATCAGAAACTATAAATTACGCTACATCAGACAAATGGCATCATCATATTTCATCACTGTGACTGAATCTTCTAGATCTGTGAGGGTTTGGTCCATCACGGATCCAAGCTAGACGTAGCTTCTCTTGACGTATCACAGCAGGGATGTTCCACAACATCAAAACAAAAATGTCAAGATTCAAGTGAAGACGTGCTAAGCCTGGAAGGCAGCCACAAGACAGCCAATCACAGCAGCACACATAGAGTAAATATTATATCATGTATGCTGTAATTATTTACACAAGTCTGATGTGCTATTTTTATTTTCCATGAAAAGAACACGTTGAAGTAATTTGAGTGATTTCAGAGAAAGGAGTCATCACAAAGAAGCTTGCGAGAAAATGACTGAGTGTCTCATAGTGACATGATAATGTAAGATGATGAATGTTCTCTGCTGCAATCAAGTGAAAAAATGAATCACTCATTTTGCCTTGAGTTTGAAAAGGCCTTAGTGATGCAAACAGCACATTAACGCTGCTCTCTTCACCACCTCTCTCAGTGAGTAATGTGATCCTCCTTAACCTGTTAAATCATCATGTAGGTGAGGCAGAAAAGTCAGAGGCCACCGTGGATGATTAAAAACTCTTCCTCAGAGCTGTGACCACTAGTTCAAACATTAAAAAACACGAGTGTTCAGATAGTGATAGCTTTCAGAGAACACTTTCACAAAGTGTAATGGTTCAGAGCAAAAACTAACCAGTTCTGACATAAGGATGTGAATGTAAACTGGAGCATCCTTAACAAATCTCAAACATAGTTTACCCTCTAAATCTGAAAGCACCACATTCAGAGCAACAGATTGCATCATTTAGTCCATCAACAAGTTTAATAATGTCTCTTTGCTTTTTCAATTTTATGTTAACTTTCCTACTTTTTCTTTAGAGTGGGTAAGAATACAGGCGTTGGAAGCTTTAAAGGTGCCATGACATAAGGATTTGCGCATTATTTTTCTTTACAATATGTAAATTGCACCTTTTAAGTTGAATTTCAGAAATAAATGAACTTTTTCAGGATATTCTAATTTTGTACATGTATATTGTGTTTCATGAAATATTTCTCTTTCTTCTTTGTATTATTTAGATTTTTCTAGCTGTTGTGTTTTGGACCCTCAGGGTCATAATAACATTTTAATTATGTTGGTTTATACTTAAAAATCCAAATAAGGCAATACACTTATTTGTTTAATTAAGAAAATGAATTTAATTTAATGAACTATTTTTCATTTCTTTTTGTTTCATTGCAGCCGTCCAGTCATTAAGCCTCTCACAGCAAGTTGATTTCATGTGTGTAAGTTGTTGACATGAATATTTGACATCAAGTCATTTTGGAAAGTTGATAATGGACTTTGATCTGCAGGGTTTAGTGAAGCTTCTCTACCAAAGCAAAGCACACATCCACTGCAGAGCACATCCATCCATCCGGTCTTTCTTCTTGTAAGAAAGATGAAATTATAACGAAGTGAGACTGCGCATCTGTTGATCAGGGAGTACTGCTGTTGGTTTATAAAGCTTTAAATGGTTCGGGGCCAACGTACATCTTCTGGTACATTATAAACCTTCCAGGCATCTCAGGTTGTCTGGAAAAGATTTGTTTTCTTTCTCCAGAGTTAAAAATAAACATGGAGAAGCTGCTTTCAATTTTTATGCATCATATATGTGAAAAACTCCCAGAGAACTGCAAGTCTGCTGTAACTCTTCTTTTTAAATTCAATATGAAGAGCTTCCTGCTTCAATTTAATTGAACAAATTAAACTTAAAAGACCTTTTATTGTAAGTAGTGTTGTTAATCTATTTTTAATGCATTTTATGTTTTATGCAAAGCAGTTTCATGTAAAGCACTTTAAATCACCTTCTTGTTGAATTGTGCTATATAAATAAAATTCCCCCACCTTGCATCCCAGTAAATCCATCAAATCTCAAGAAAAAAACAGACACAAGCTTGTTAAGTTGCTGCGAGACAGAGCAGATAAGATCCGTTGGTACACTTACAGGAATTGGATCTTCGCTTCAAGATAAGATTTACCCTTTTGTAAATCCATCATTCCATTTGCATCCAGACGAGAGCACATCTCTCTTTATCCTGCAGATTTTTCACTCTGTCGTAAAACTATGGATGAGTGCTCAGATTTCTAATAGTTTGAAATGAAATTAAGATGAATACAGTATTTGTCCACTGTTAGAGGGACACAGGCATAAATAAGCTGGCTGCAGAGATGATTTTGAGTGTCTTTGTGAAAACTGGATACCTAATTAAACAACAATTAGATTATTAAAGGTTATAATATGTATCTTTTAAATTCTGTGTCACTGGCTTTCACAGGCTTGTACGAGGAGTGATTAAAACCTAACAATGTCCACCTACAGACAGATGACAAACAGGGTGCTGCTGAATAGGATAGTACAACAAGGCTTACGCATCCCATTAGCGCTCCTGCATGATTTGTCTGGATGTGATAATACAGTGGATCAGAGAGCACAATACATCATGCTTTATTTGATAATGAAATAAGTCTATTTCTTCATGTACTGGCAATAACATGTTGCTAATTACAACAGCACTATGAATACATTTTGACTCTCATCTCAATTCTTCATATGTTGCTTCAAAGGAATCAGATGACTCTCTTATAATCTTTTGAAGTGGTCTTAAGTGATCGTTTTCCAGGCTTTCTGGTGGTTTTTTGGGTTTTCTTTGGACATTGGATACTTTTACACTCAATGTTTCTGTAAATGGTGTAGTTCAGTGTCAGAGGATGTGGGTTTTTTTTGTTTGTTTGTTAAGAGGCTTAACACTAACCTTTAAACATTCAAGCATATAAATGGGCATCTAAAACAAGGGATGAGTCATATCACAATTTAACATGTGTCGAATGACATTTTTTTTTAGATAATATGATTCCTAAAGACATATTAGCTAAGAAATTACCGTATGCCAGCATGGTGTGAGGCGCATCCCTAAATGTTCAAATCACTGATAAATGGCCCAAACTGATTTTTTTTTTCTTTTAAGTGACACAAGTGAGATTCTTTCCTGACCATGTGACGAGGCCAAGTCACATGGAATCTGATACATTCAAATCTGATTTGGCCACTTCTGGATGTGGTTTTGAATTGGATACAGGTCTGATTTCTTAGAATGTGACTGTCGCCTAAACAGTCACAAATGACCCATATCCCAATTCATGCAATGATGACATCACTCTATTGACACAACAAGTGAAATAGTAAAATCATCGGGAGAATTATAGGGAACAAACATGGAGGCCAGCGTTAAAGGGGCTTTGCAGTGGCAGGACAATGGAATTTTATCATTAAAAATAGATGCCCCGATACCAATGCCAGTATCAGTACTTGCTCCGATACTGGCCTATGTTGCTGGACTCGTACTCTAAAAATACTTGCTCCCGACAGCACCCCATACCGGATGTCACGCAACTCGCTGTGTTTACACCGCCATGGTGACAGGAAAATACTCTTCAGTGTGAGAGGCGGCAGCTTAGATTTTACATCTTTTTTTAAACTAGAAGACACTTTCCATTACACGAAGATAGAAAATATATCTGACCTGTATCATGTTCCTGGGATACTTTTGAAAACGTTGGCGGCTATCTCCCATGGGACCTGCGGTTCCCCCACATACATACATACAGTTATGGACATTTCATTCAGGATTCACTTTGTTGGTGGTAAGTTTCCTGCTAATTCTGTTTCCCACGCTTTCTAATTCCAAGTTTATGTTCTTTAAGCTGGTATGAGTTTAAATATGTAGAGTTATGACGATGCATTGCTAAAATACTACAGCAAACCGCAGCTGCATCAGAAGCTGTTTATAAGCTTCTAACGACTTATTGCTTTTATTTCTTTTATTTCTTTCAGGGTAGTATCTCGCTTATACCATGGCCACTTACAAAAGAAATAAATATTAAATCAATATTGTAGTTTTGTGGGTTTTTTTACTGTTAAAATTTTACGTTTTTCACAAGAAGCGCCTGAGCGGACTATTTACCTTCTCGCGTTGTGATGCTGCCAGCTGTGGCCACAGAACCTGCAGTTCAGTCGGTTAGCAGCTGTTAATCAGGCCTGATTAGAGGAGGGAAGTGAGAAGATTGTTTAGCGTTTATTTAACGTTTATTTATTTATCTAACGTTATATAGCAAGATACAGTTTTATTTCCGAAGGCACTGGCAGAGTCCAATAAGCCTGCAGGCTGCTTTCACAGCGATGCGCCATCGCAGACACGATCTGGCTTCTCCAGCCCGCCGTCTCGACCCACACACGAGCTCCGGAGGCTGTGAGTCAAACAATCATTGCCCACAACGAACAAATATGCCCGCATTACACCTGAGCATGCAGAGATGCCTCTCTTTATTTAAACAAATAAGCAAACCAAAAAAAGAGAAAAAAAAAAAAAATAATAAAATAAAATATCTTTCACTTATTTCCCTTATCCCCATTAATTAGGTACTCGGATGGGTACTTGGTATTGGCAATTACTTAAATGCATGTACTCGTACTTGTACTTGGTCAGCAAAAAAGTGGTATCGGGACATCCCTATTTTAAAAGTATTTGAGGGGATATAACAATTCAAAGAAGACTTAAAGGCCCTGTACCTGATTTCATTTTAATCTGTTTCAGAGAAATGCTTTCTACACGGTATAATGTGTGTTAAAAGAGGTAATTTGATAAAAGGAAATCACTCATTGATTGCATATATGCATGAATCCAGGCCTTTTTAGTGTAGGTTTCTAAGGATGGCGTGACGCTCTCTTCATGCCAATGCGGTTCGTTCTACATAAGTTTCGGTTTCCAATCAGCCACTCACAGCGTTTTCTAACGAGTAGCGCCCTCCTCTCTCGCGTGCATGGCAGCACTTGTAACAGAACCACATGCGGTCTGCCGAAGGGAAAGTGGCGATACCTCAGCAAAACAGCCGGTAAGCATCAAAACCGAGGAGGAGAGAGGCTTGAAACGCAGGAGAGACCAAAGAAGGAATAAAGTTCATGTTTCTCGGTGGATTGTACTGAAGGTAGAGAGCAGCCGGACGACTCGGACTGAATGTGGACTCGAAGTCCGCCTGGACAGGTATTTTCTTCTCAGTAACATTTACGTCCTCGGGTGAGGGCGCTTCCTCTGCTGGTCTACCGTATGTAATAGTGATATTTACAACGTAACACCACAAAGCTTTACATCACTGCTTCTCGAAGTGGCCGGTTAGAAACTTTATCAGGCTGTCATGTTGCAACGTCGCCTATAACATCATAACTCGTCATAACTGTGCATCTGTTTACATAACTGTAGTTACGGTAAACTACCGTTTATGATAGAAAATGTCATTTAGCTGATCCGCAGCCATTTACTGCAACCAGAACAGTACATTTACTGGAAGATGCAAGTTTTCTCTGGAGAGTTTCTTCCTACACGAGTATGAAACGTGCACATTATTTCGTGCATGTTGAGTGGGAGGAGAGAAAAACGAGAGCAGGAGCGTTTCTCACTGGGAGAAACAGTTAGGGGCGGGGCTTACAGTTCAAACTACATTGTTCACCTCGCTCACGGTTTGCAAATGTGCAAAATCAGGTATAGCGCCTTTAAGGGGCTGTACATAAAGCGGTCAGTTTTCAAGACTGTGTATCACACATCGTTTTTGATCTTCTGTGCATGTGGGTCACTTCAGGGCCGTAATTTACTCAGAATAAAGATGATCATGTGAACAGCCACACACAGAAATCAAATCTGACCAAAATAACTAAAAAAAAAATGGAATTGAGTACTAACATTTGTGATGTTAATGTTGCCATAGAGACAACTGAGAAATAGTATCTGTAAATGATTTCAGAAACATAAAAAGACTCAGCAAAGACCTGACACAGGACCTGAGGAAAGACTGATCCAGACACTTTTCACTAAAGCCTCATCAGAAAGTCACTAAGCTACTGTGTTTGAAACGTGGAATTAAAGAGAGTCAACACGTCATAACTAGAGATAATTTTTGGTTTAGAATCAAATTAAATACTCACTCATCAGCAAAGCTGATTTAAGTGTTTATGTACTTATGTGGAGGTTGTACTTTTGACCTACTTTTGAATGATGTCTTCATGTTTGCCCTGTCCACTCAAGAGCTTTAAGCTGGGTTTTGATTTCAGTCAGGGAGAGCTTATACACTAGCTTAGCCTCATCTTTGGTTCGAAGCCACGTTGCCTGGGCATGGTGAAGGACCCAAAGCAATGCGAAAGCGACTGAGAGTCAGAGAGGAAGACTGAGGAGAGATTCTTGTGACAGATGGTCCCACTCAGTGTTTGTGTCTGTGGGCAGTAATGCAAACAATGGCTCCCAAAACCAGTTTGGCATCTCTTCATGAGTGAGGCAAGTGAGCAGAATCTGCAGTTTCCAATGACTTTGCTCATTTTTTTCTTCCATACGGCTGGAAAATTTCACTGCCTCGATACTGTTTTCTTTCCCGCGTCTTCCCTCTGCCTTCAGCCATCTCCGTTGCCCCCACTCTTTCCCTCGCCATCATGCTTGCCCACCAGTTCACTCCTCTTCACCCATCTTCCCTCACCAAGAATCCTATTCTAATCCCACCATCCCCTCACCCCGACCATGCCTCTCCCTCCCCCTGTGTCGGCAAAGAATGCAACACTGGAGATACCCTCACAGCATTTCTTTGGCTGACTCCTGTTTAGCCTCTAATAGGATTTACTTGGGGGCTGATTTTCTGCTCTTTGTCCTCCATCCTGGAATGAAGTCTTCTTGCAGCCAATAGTGCAGGTGGTGGGTTGTAAATTATGCACACTTCCCCCTGAGCTAGTCAGCATCAGAAGTGACTGAATGAGGGAGTTACAAGCTCCAGTCACAAAAGTGTTTTCAGGACCAACACAGCCTCTCAACAAACCACAAAAACCACTTTTCAAACACATCTGCAAACATACACCTGCATCTATGAAACCACCGGCAGCAGTAACACATTACAGCATGTAGCCACACAGAGAGGAGCATATCCATGGCACGATGCAAAAACAAACAAATCCTCTCAGTGCATTTATACACCCACTCTACCTCCCCCACCGTTGCATCTCTGTCATCTCAGCACACTTTAGGCAGCTCAATAACAGTGAAGCTTTATAGCGTATACAAAGAGAAATGATGCCAGTATCATGTGACACTCTGGCGCATTACAACACAAAGAGGCCGTGGGCCTCATCAGCATCAATCTGATTGGACAGGAGATATCCTCTGGGCCACCCTCTTTCTCTTCTTCTCTCTCTACATGTCTAACTATCTGTCAGTCTCCCTCTCGCCCTAACAGGTAGAGTAGTATTGATGGGCAATCCCCAGTGGTGGTTGGGGGCTGTTTGGGGTCGTGGCAAACCACTAACATCTGTCACAGCTTTCTCTGCAGCTCGTTATAAATCTGTCACATCGGAGAAGCAGGGAACATGAATAAGACATGGGCCTCAGAGATCCGTGTTAGGGGAAGCATAAGTTGTGCATTGATGTGCATGGACAACGAGTAGCTTGTTGAGTTATGTGTTGCTTGTGTGCAGGTGTCCTGATAAACATAATTTTTTTGCTCTTTTGGCCATTTGTCATACATCTGATGCTGCTGTCATATTGGAAAATCAATACAGATGCTAAATGCCTTTCAAACAACAATCGCAGGGAGCAGACAGGATAAATTTGGTCGGCTAGTTTGAAGTCATCATCTGACAGTGTAAAATGACCTACACAATATCCTTGATGCTAAATTTACTAATTCTATACACAAAATGGATTGTGGGAGGAACAGACAGTCACATATCTGTAAAGATAGATGCAGGGTGCTCATTTAAAATCCACTTTCACTTTTTAAATGCATTTTTTTTCCTGCATTTGTCCTTCAGAGACAGACAGACATCATAACACCCCATAATCCATTACTCAGCTGTACAGACAATGACCCCCTCTGGACATCTTCAATCAAACATGCCAGTATGAAAAGCAATGAGAATACTTTGAAGTCATCCTTCAACCGTCTGCCAGTGAAGTAACATGGAGAGTGTGATGAATACGTAAACGGACAAAGACCCAGCATGACTGCCACTCTTTCTAATTACAGCAATACAGAAACTCTGATCACAGAAAAAAACATGAAAAATCTGAAGTATGTTGCTTTCATTCTCTCAGAAGGGACTCCGATAATAGAAACAGAGTTCATACACTTCTAATTTACAGCTTTAACTTCAATATTTGTCATGAAGTCTATCATTCAGAGGAGCCTGAATCTCATAATACAAGTTTTCTTTTAATTTCTTTTCATAGTCCCCAGTTTTCCAGGCTGGACATTCAAAAGCTCTTCTTTGAATGTTGGCTGCCTTTTGTTCTGTTCTCTGTCAAGATGATCCCACACTGCTTTTAAAAATGTTGAGGTCAAGGCTCTGGGGAGAATTCCTCTCTCTATAGGACCTGGTGCCACTAGTTTTCAGTCCTCAGCCTTTCCATCCTGTCTATTTTCCTAAGTACGGCTTTGTGACGGCCATCTTTCCGAGGAGACCATCTCTGATGAAGATCTGGCCAATTCTGGATGGATCAACTGAAAAGAGATTCATCTCTCAGGTCATTAACTGGGTATTTTTCCAGGTACTGCTCATTTGCTTCCCAGCTTTATTTGGGGCACAGAAACAGAAGCACAGCGTGTGTCTCCATAACAGACTGCTGGTAACAGAATCACTAAAGATACAATTTAAAATAGTACATTTTTTTCCTTCATCTGTCATTTCTGTATAACACTATTTCAACCCCTGCGTTGACTGAAATTGTGTGAAAAACAGCCAGCTACAATGAAAGGCACTGAAAACCCTTCTGAAAGCTCTTTTTAAAAAAGATTACAAGTAAGCTGTTATGCTGGCTGGAAGCGAAAAGTAAAGAAATGAGTGGAGGCTCAGTTTTACTGTACATGTAAATGTCTTTTCATAAAGGGGCTGAGCAGCCAAAAAGAAAAAAAAAAGGAGACATCTGTTGCAGATATCAGGGCCATGTGACACAGAGGTGTCCCTCTGTGGTAGAGAAACTCTGACAGCTGTTCCTGGACTACACAGAGGAGGAAATTTGCAGGTCTACAAAACAGATCCAGCATTTAAACCCTGACCCGTCCGTGTCTCTCTCACTTATTCTGCTCTCTCTCAGTGTCAGGTTGCTCAGTTGCAAGACATCGCTGACTCTGGCTAATCTAAAGAAAAACCTCAGGAATATACATTGTTCAACACTCGTGTCAGCTGCAGCTCCCAATGGGCCCGTACAATCCACAATGTATAGTGCAAATGACTTTGGCACAGAGGTCCATTTCTGTATTATCTATAGAACTGTGCTGACCAGTGTAATGGGACCAAAAAAAAGACCTGTGCAACAAAAGAATTTGCCTTTAGAGAAAAAAAAAAGGAAAAAAGGCAGAGAGTAACAAAGAAGCAAAGAAAAGCAATAACAGAAACGATCACAGCAATAAACAAACAGCTCCATAACACTAAACAGAGCTCTAGCTCAGACATACGCAGTAAAACATCATCACATCCCTGCCTTTTGTTGCATTTTTAAATCGCACATTCTTTATTGCACTGCTGCACAATAACTGCATGAAGAGGAACATCCATAGGCAGGTATGTCTGACAGTGTAATCAGCTCAAATCAACCAGGATGGCACAACATCAAGATAAAACTGATCAGCTTCAGGAGGCAAAGCATCCATTCCAAGCCTGTTCATATGTAACAGCATCCATTCACTCCATGAAAGATAATCTTTTACACAAACCAGGAGAATGGTACTAGGAAACATAGCAAATTGTTTATAGGTAGCTGCTTTTTAAAACAACTTTCAAGAAGAAATTGTAAACAAAAATCTACAGCATTAATTATAATGACAAATCTGGTAATAATACAAGCAAAAACAAAAATAAGAAGAAAATCAGAGTAGCAAATACAAAAACAGTAGTAAAAACCTGTATGGGTGTGTGTGTGAGTGTTTGTTATGAGTGCGTGGGATGTTGTTTGTCTGGTGTAAATCAGATGTGCAGCAGACTCTGGGGAAGACGCTGCTGTTTGTCCAGAAATCTCCGCCTGCCGAGTTCAGAAAAAAAATGTTCTTAATGATGGAGTCTCTGTCAATCACAGTCTGGTTTATAACCATTGCACATCTTGTTTCCCACAGTTTTACTCACACACACACACACAATGCCATAATTAAGTGAAACATTTCCTCTTGTTTGGGTGACATGTTTTTCTTCTAGCAAACAGCACATGACGAACTTGTAATACAGATTAAAAACAAAAAACTTTTTTAGTCCAGACTTCTCACATTTCATGGCAGCCCATTAAAACAATGCTGCTGGGTTTCATCTTCGACCAGAAATAGCAATTTAGAGTAAATTTGGAGGTAAATTTGATGGCTTGAGGAACCTTTAAGAGAGAATTGCTGACAGAAGATAGACAAATTTGGAGGGTTTAATGGACTGAGTCATCAGGAGGTGCCGCACGGTGGTCACAAAGGAATGGAGATGATCAGCAATAACACTCAGGGGGAATGTGGTGTATTAACTATCCTCAGCTGGTAAGAAGCTGTCACACTACATCACCTGCACTAGCCTAGGCCATTGATACAGAGCAGGACGGATCCACACTTTCCATGTTGTTTACTCCAGATCCTGGATGTTGCAGATGGAATGGACTCATCAGACCTCCTCAACATCCTCTGTTGCCCAATTTTGGTGAGTCTGAGTGAATTATTCAATTTCCTGTTCTTAGTTGACTGCGGTGGTCTTCTGCTGTTGCCCATCTCCTTCATTCGGATGCTGTTCTGCAGACCTCGGTTATAACCAGTGGTCATCTGAGTTCCTGCTGCCTTTCCATCATCTCTGTCTGCTAATCCTCCTCTGAGCAACAACACTTTTTTTCCCAGATAACTGCTCCTCACTGGATATTTTCCCTTTTTCAGCCCATTGTCTGTAAACCCTAGAGATGGTTGTGTGATGTCCCAGTAGACCAGTAGTTCCTGCAATACTCAGACCAGTTCATCTGGAAAATCCACTTTCTTCCTCTTTCTGTTTGAACCTCAACAAACTGTCTCAACCATGTCCAGGTGCATGAAAGCACTGAGCTGCCTGCACGATACATAAAAATGCATCTTTGAATTAAACTCAACAAATGAATCTAAAATAAAGTCTCTTGGCTGTAAAGAGTAAAACTATGGTAAGCAGAATAGATAAATAAATAAAAACAAATTTCCAAGCTGTTCAGACTCAGTGCGCATCGATCCTGCTTTGGTTCTTATGTTGCTGCTTGTAGCACTGGGAACAGTTCACTGGTAGAGGGAATAACAGAGCCAATTAAATATCAGGATAATCTGGAAGCAAACATCCCCCTTCACTTTTCCGTTTCCTGTCTCTGGAGCATACTGGACGGAGTGTTTTAGCTGTTCCCATTAAATAAAACCAAATAATTTCGCAGAGATAATATTACTCATTTAGACCTGCATTAAATCATTAAAGAATTCATGATGTTGACCCAAAACTAGCAGCTGGATAGATGCAGAAGCAGCAGTGTAGAGCTGTAATTTTCTTGTTTGTGTTTGCTCAAGTAAGCTGACTCAAGCCATGGCCATTCATCGTAGCCCGAAGCGTAATATCAGTATCATATTATGAAATATGCAATGTGTAAAACATACAAAGTAAAACAACCCACGTGCTCATGAATGGGACCACGTGTGTCACTTCAGTGCAAACGCAAACAATTATATAGAGGTTAACCTTACATGGTGCTGAGTACTGGGCCCCACAACGTGAAGGGATTAAATGAAAGGTATACTTCCGCTGCAACATCACTTAGCTGATTAAGTTACCAGCAGCCTTTATACAGCCCAGTGAAGAGCTTATGACGGATTAAAATTACAGTTGGGTGATTAACAGCGGCTGGTAAAATGGCCTCATCGTCCTCCTCGTGTGTAGAGCTGGTTGAAAGACATAAAAACACAAACAAATCCATTACCAAGATTTACGCTGCGTTATTATTTTCACTGGGACAATAATAGTGAAAGGGCAGCATTTCATCACATACAGAACTCCAAAAGTAATGAGTTGTCATAAATGGAGGATCAGATGGAGGATATTATATTACCCATGTCAACACTTTCAAAGGAACCTTTATTTTAAACTTTTTTCCCATTACAGACTGAAAAAAAGAAAACATATCCGAACTCAAAGTTCCTAAAACTCTATTGGCTTCCAGCAGGACAAGGGCAAAGGAATTAAATCCTCCTTGACATTACCTTGGCGGGGGTCAGGAGAAAATGGTCCATCACTGGTGGTGTGGTGTGTGAAGAGGACTCAGTGGGACAGAACACCACAATTTACTGCAACCTGGAGGAGCAGGAAGCCCTTAACTTTGGTCAGATAGGTTGTTTTCTCCTTTCTTTGCTCCAAATTCACCTATTTTTAATGCACTGTGGTGGAGTTTCAAAGCAATATTGACAAAATGACAGTGTAGATGTACTATTTATATCAGTTATGTTGGTCTACAGTTCAAACAGTAACAATGTCACAAAGAAGGCTTTAAAAAAAAAGGTAAATTAATATTTCTGTCATTGCAAGCATTTTCCTTCCTATACTGTTTACTGTGAAGCTGTCACAGCTGTGACACGGCACTACTATATGCATATTTTTCAAAAACATAAGGAGGCAGGAGGATGTTGACTTTCACATCACAGCCTGTCAAGTAAAGGAACGAAGAGCAAGTCCCAGTTTAATAAAAACAACTTTTTACTTCTCTATTTTACTGGTCCAGGTCACATGATGTTTTTTCATTTGGAATTAATTCAGAATTAAATGATTCTCCTTCGAGTTTACATGGAAATAATAATTCCGAATTAAGGTTTGCATGGAAAACACGTTTATCTAATTCCGCTTTAGATCCGGGGGTTGGAAAGGGTTCTGATTGGACAGGGGGGAGGCATGACGTATTAACGTCTGTTTACCTCTACCACACAAAAACTGGGGGGGCCGGTTCCTGCTCCTTTTCATTTCAACTACGACACGAAAACCACATAATAACCAAGCGGCAACCTCCGGTGACCAACGATGAGTCTACCCAGAAGAAGTCATTTTTTGTAGTTCTCCCTTGATCCACTAGGGGCTGGCTTCAAAACAGAGCAAATCCCCATAGACGCCCATGTTAAAAACACCAACTTCACAGCAGAAATAAACATGTTTACAGCCTGGTTAAAAAAAACAGGCTGTAAACTGAGGGGGTGAGGGGGTGAATCTTTTTTATAACTTTTTTTTTTAACTCATCCATTTAGATGTTATTTAGTCTTGAATTTATATGGGCGTGTCCTTAATTATGCCGACCGGTGGCTTCTAGTTAGCTCCTTGTTTGCTCTCAGTTCGTAGCACAACGGCGGTTTTTAGTCAGATAATAGCAAGTCTAAGCATGTCTTACCTTTACACCACCGTTTAGGGGGGTAATCTTCATTAGCTCCTGTTAGTTTCAAGTTAGCTCGGTTAGCATTTAGCCCAGAGTACATCAGCTGTCAATCATTTGTCAACCAACCACTTAGTTTGGAATTAAGTTTTATTCTGAATTGTCATTTTCACTGGGAATTACAAGTTTACATGGTCTTCTTAAAGCGGAATTAACTTTTATTTGTAACTAAAGAGGAATTAAAACTCTAATGTAAACGGGGTCACTGTCTGTAGCGGTTGATGAGGGTTGGTTAGCATTCAGCATGAATACGCAGGGTCAGGTTTAGGTTTAGCACATGGCCGCAGGCTTGCATGAGGTCCTGAACAAAGAAAAATGTTACACTATTTTATTTTTACAAACAAATATATTTATTTCAAGTGAGTTTTTGTGAAATCCAATATCTCTGTAGTAGTTTCAAAGCCTCTCAATTCAAAGGAATCAGAAATGCCCCATGTAAGACACAGTATGTCCAACATTTTGATTGGCTTCAACTTGTCATCATGAGCTCCCAGACTTTTGTACTATATTTAGCTTCACTAGTGGATCAGCCTGTCATCACTGCAGGAATGTTTTTTTTTTTTTTCTGTCATCACATTCAATGAGCAGTAAAGAAGCCTCTTGATTTTGTTAACGTCTTAATTTTTCTGTTTAGCATGCTACTTCCAGTAGGATAACCCTGTGGCATTCACGCCTGTTAAATGTAACCCTGCAAGCATTAAAGATCAGTACTCCCAACTACTGAGAAAGAAACCCCTCTAACAGGTTAAACTTTTCTGAAAGCAAGCAGAAGTTTGGATTTCCACAGCGACACAAGGTTGCAACTTTCTGACACTTCCTCCAAAAAAAAGAAAAAGAAAAAAGACAAACTCGACACGCTTTGCTCTGCATACTCGTCTGCCCAAGAGGAGCCAACTTTTGAATCGAGCTGGAAAATCTGGGGTGAAAATCTAAAGATGTGTCAGAGACATGTCAGAATGCACATTTCCTGCTGTGTTCTACTTCATATAAACTACATTAAAGTTATGAGACCTTCCGTTTTCACTGATATTATATAAAAGCTCATGATTTCAGCTCAACATTGCCAGAGGATCATATATAATCACATATAGGCTAAAAACAAAAGATTCAGTCTGTGTTATTATTCTTGCAGCAGCTTCATACTGATCTCCTGCAACATCTGTTTCTGCTTCCCCTGCGACAGTATTGAGAACTGATGGTATGTGAAAGCCATAATTCACATGACAGGCGTCAATACCTCTAAGATGCATACTGTATTGTGAGTTTTCACTCCGAGTGTTGAAATCGGCCTCTTCATCCTCTCTAGTTGCTCTGGCCTATAAATAGGACCACATGCAGCCAGCCCTGAGCTGTCATCCTTAAACGATAAGAACGTGGGTGGACTGAATAGTCGAGTGTTTGTGGGGACGGTGTCAGTGTGACATACTCATTAATGTATGTACCCCCAGCACAAGGACGACATTAGCCAAAGAGGGATAAGCATGACACTGCAACTGCTCCTCATGGGGAATTTTTTTTTTCCATCACCTCATGGCTGCCTTTGCACTTCTGTTCCTTTTTTAAATCCACAGCTTATTCATGTCTCAATCAGTTTTATTTTCTCTTTTGCCCATCTTTTACCAGTATTCATAGTTATTACTTTCCTTATTGCTCTTCCCAACTGGAATCTCATTCCCTGACTTCTTCTACAACCTCTGCATCCTCCACCTCTGCTCCCTCATCCTCATTGTCCTCACTCTTCCTGTCATCCCCACCCAGTTTATGCCCACCCTCTCCCCTCCCTCCCTCCCTGCCTTGCTGTGGCAAGGTCCTAACAGCCACTCACAGCAGGATGGAAAGTGTAGCAAAAGGTTAACTCATCCATGTTGTCACTCAGCACTTGCCACACTGTTTTGCATCTAACACAAGAATCCGAGACCGCCCATCGATCCTCACGTCATCGACTGCACATTATTTCCCACTCTCTCTGGAAATCCAATGACCCCCCTCCAGTCACTCACATCTATGAATATTTGATTATCAGGAGCATAGCTGTAAACAGTAATTAAGCATGTTAAATGATATCCAATCAAGGCGACAGCAAGTTCAATCAGAGGCTGTAAACTTAGAATCATTTACAATATGAATTAAAACTGCACGGGGAGAAAAAAATCAGCAAGAACTTGTGAAGTTTTTGTACGGGCATGGCCTTGTGTTACATTCTGTGGCTTGTCAAGAGAAACCATTGTTAAGATAATTAGTCCAAGTTCAGTATGTATAATCTCCAGCAAGTGTAAAACTCCATATTTCATTGCCATCCTGAGTTAATTAGTGTTAACTACATATGGAGAGTGATTTGCTAGCCAGTCGGTTTAATTGCAACACTTTTACATCTTAAGCAACGGGAACGGATAAACAAGGCAAGTCACTCTAGTCTAAAACGTAATTTTTTATCTTTTCTCTGCAGCAACTGGCCAGAGTCACTCCGGATACTTTGGGTTCATTTTAAGACATCAGATGAAAGGCTGCTTTCAAGTGAGGGTTTAACTTTACAAAAGGGTGTGTGTTTAATACCCGATGTTTGTAACACTGTTAAGGACCAGAGCAAAATGACAAGGGATAATTATAGTAAGAGGCAAGACATATTATCGTCTTTCTTTGCTTGTCAGGGATACTATGAATAGCAATGAGTCATCAAGGCCTTTGTGCAAACTGGGGACAAAAGTACAGACATTGTAAGTAAGTGTAGGGGACATAAACAGCTTTTGAAGGTCCTTATGAACCTATTAAAGTCTGAATGATTCATTTTGGCAAAATTTTTAATGACTTTTTGCGGTCAGCATTATACGGAATCACCCTTTAATGTCTGGGAAAGATAACCTTTTCTGAAATAATTTCAATGTTAATTTCCTGTCTGATGTGCACATTTGTACCGTATGTGGAATCCAAGTGAGAGAGGCAAAACATCTCAGGCGCAAAGCTGAGGGATGACAGAAGTGTAGGAACAAGACTGTGGCGCTCATCATTCAAGGAGGCATAACGAGCCAGAGATATTTCTCTCTCAACGCCATGACATGGAGCTGGAACGGCATTTGATCATCTTCAAAATCATTTTTTTTTAGTTGTTGCTCACATTATCTGTAAGCTGCTGTGCTCTAACTCAATGCTTCCACCTAGCTATGCGACCACAGAACACACCTTGCTTTTGCTTCAGTGGAACATCACTTTGCAGGTGATCACACACGCCCCCCCCACCCCAACCCCAAGCTCACAAAGTCGCGTGAATCGTCATCTTTTGGCTTCGCTTCTTGCAATCACATCAAGATGTTTTCTGTGACTCAAAAAAATATATATATCAGAACAGTGAAGACTTCAACCAGCACATATCGGCCTTCCTGTCTGATTGTAACAACAGGGGACAGAGCAAAGAGAGCAGCTAACTGATGTGCTCCGAGCAATCAAATGAGATACCGGGGGCAATCAAAACCGGTGCGGAGAGGAGGAGAGGGTCGCTTACCTTCCTGCACAGCCTGGAAGGGGTTGTTTGGCTCTATAAGTTTCACCGAGTGGGTGATTTTCTCGCTCTGCAGAATGTCATCGTTCAGACTCAGGTCTGAGATGGCAAGTTGGAAAATCTCGTCATCTCTCACAGCGTTTTCCTCAAATATGGCACCTGTTGAGCACAACAATAAGTTAAAAGAGGAAGGAGCAGTTTTAAAGATGAAGGGGGCTGCACGTTGGGGTTGTATGTGACAAAATTAGACTTATAATCGTTCAGTTTCACCAGAAAAGATGAAAAACGTTTTTCGTGGAATGTATTTGTGTTTCTGAACTCTCAAATTCATGCAACAGCCGAGTCTCTTGCGTTTAGGTTTGATTTCAGCACCTTGGAGAGCGACGTGGCCTCCACACGTAAACCCGGTCTTATTTCACTGATAAAGGACATCATAGACAACCAAATTTAGAATTTTAATGTATCATGTCTACTAAATGAGTTGCAACCTATCTACTCAGCAATACAAGGCCTCGTGCAGGAGGCATACCGTAGCTCAACTGTCACTCCTTGTCGCTCCGTTTATCAAAATGGCATCAGCTGCTATAGAGAGCGCGCATATATCACGGAAAGGGGTTTCAGGGAAAGGAGAAATATAATTGGGGTACCCAAACGTTATGCGGAGCATCAGCCAATATAATCTGGATGGAGTCCCAACGCTGTATTAAGCCAGTGACTGAGCACCTGCTGCTTGCCAGACTGTTGCAGTAAACTGTGAGCAGCAGCAGCAGCAGCACCAAGATGAAAATTTCCTCTCAGTGACATTGACATTTTTATCTGAGATTACAAACCCAGTCATTATGAGCGGCTACGTGACTGGGGAAAGGGGCCACAAATCAAGGCAATTATTCAGTGTTGGTGGGGAACAGAACCGTGTCCGCATCTCTTGTACTCGCTGTGAAAAAAATAAATAACTAATGCGATGTTTAAGGACAAACACTAGTTCGTTTGAACGTCATGAGTTTAAAGCACCCCCTCATCTCTGCAGCCCTGGTTTGAAGTTTGAGTACAAAGAGGCTTTATGCCTTTAGCATCCCTAAAACGCAACTCTACCGACATTCCCTCTCTCTTGTTATTGACATTGCAGTCACGTTCCGGTGAAAGTTGAAGCTCGCTGGCTTCAGAGAAGGTAGCACGGTCTTATTTGGGGGGGAAGGAAAAAAAAGAAAGAATAAAACCCTCTGTGATTTGGATATCAACATATTTAAAGCTTGAATTAAACCAGCCTTAAACAACACTGTAATCCTTCTCTTAAATGCAGGACTGCAATTTATAGGCCGGCAGTGCTTTGGTTTGGATCAGAAGCCAGTGTGATTGCAGTGATCTACCGTGAAAAAGTGAAACAAACGCCTGCAAAGAAGAATGCATTCAATAAATAACTGTATTATACCAGAAATGTCACGGTCAGAGGCACGACCATTTGCAATACATCAACTTTTCAACTCATTTGAGAATCAAAGTGTTGCTATAAAACAGGATGGAAGATGAATAGACTATTTATCCCGCCCTCCCACCAAAATCCTGTGTTCAAGGCAGTATGAGCTGCCTCAGCCTTATTCCGACGCCTTTTATACCTGTCTAACAGCATGTTGTTTTAGCGGACGCTTACCGATATGTATGATTGAGTCCGCTTTGGCCGAATTGCATTGCAATATCCACAAGGAAAGGCAGATCAGCAGCAACTCCATCTCGGGATTTCAGTAAGGCAGCTCATCCAAGCTCAGCTCGGCTGTCTCAGTCTGTCCAAACGGAACACCCGAAGGGTAAAAAAGAAAAAGGAAGGGGAAAAGATGATCAAAACCCAGTAAGAAACAACCACGATCCTCCTCCTGGCGGAACAAGCCCGTGTGAAACCCTGCAGAAGAGCGATCAAGTTTTTTTCTCTCTCTCTTTTCTGTTTATTTCTCTTTTATTATTATTATTCATAAACCAAGAAAAAAGAAGCGGATGGCTGGAAGGTGGGCTCAAAAGCACGAGGAACCGATGGGGACCCGAGGTGAGACTGAAAACACAGGTAGCCCGGTGAGAGAGACCGACGCACCTCTCTCACTCTCGCTTCTCTCCCTGCGCTCCGGCGTCTAAAGCATGGCAAGCAGCAAAAAAATGCGGAGGAGGGACACCCCTCGAACTACACACGGAAAGACGCTCGCATACACACTCCGGAAGAAAAAAAATATATATATATGTAGGCCTATATTCATGCACACTCTCCACACTCCTGTCCTAATCACGTGACTGCGGAGACTTCACGACTCCGCTGCTGTCCCGACAAACCGGGTAGAAATGATTTGGACTTGCAGGAGAAAGACGCGGAGAGAGGCGAAAATCTAACACAGGAGTTGGAGGTTGTAACAGGCAGAGCGAATAAAACAAAACCAAAATAGCCGAGACGTCTCACTGAAGAGCCGTCAAGCGCTTACAGAGAGCCTACATTTATAAACTCGACAGAGATTTGACTGAGGAGGTGAGAAGTCGACGGCGTTGCCAACAGTTTACTTTTGAAGAAGTTGGCGATTTCAGGTGGGGGAGGATGAGAGGGAGTCAAGTGGATGAGACGCATCGCCTTCCACCGCACTCCAGCAGCGACGGTCGCAGCTGATGTGGCGAAGAAAGGGGGAAAGGGGGGATTTACACACCGTGATTCTCGGCGGAGCTGATGGATGAGGAACAGACGTGACACAAACCACAACGCCAAACCGAACCGTGGGGGGACAGCTTGTCGGAGTTCACGGAGTAGCCCTCAAATTTAGCAAGAGGAACAAACAAAAATAGTTTCGTTTGTGTTTGTTCATTTTTTTTTCTATTTGTTTTGCAACAGCTGTTTCGCGCATTTATCCGCTGGTTCATGATGTTTTGGTTCATTTTAGGGCACAATACTTTGAGCAATCTGTCTGAGGATGCCACCCAGCGTGTGCAGGGCTGCTGAGGCGGAAGAAATGGAGGCAGAGACTGGGTTTATTGATAGGCATAATCTTACAATTAAAGGATATTTCTTGTGACTGTAATAAAAACGGAAATATCTCTTAATTGTTCGGTTAAGTCTGTCAAAGGCGCAGAGCAGAAACTTGCAGTACCACCGGCAGTGGACAGCGTCGTCACTCCTGCACGTTGAAATAAACCAACTAGCATCAACACAGGCAGCATCCTCCTTGATTATTTACGTTTCTTGTTGGTAGCAAGCCATTTTAGGGGGGATAGTCTAATTCACTGCATCATATGCCCTGCTTAATCTATCCTTAATTTTTTTGTAGAAGACAAGGTAGAGTTACATGCCTCCAAAGTTTTTGCAATGCCACCCACTGCCCCTACTGGCCACTAGTTGATACTGTAGCTTTTGTAGCTCAAGTTGTTGCAATTTTAGTGTCATTTACATAAAAAGGGCTAAAGAACTGAAAGGGCTTTTTAAGAGATGTATACAGCTTTTCATATCACACTCATCTCTGAAGTGGCTATGAAAGTATATCTGTGTATGTTTGGTGAATGAACAGAATAGCTGCTTTAAAAGTACCTAAGTAGTTTTACACAATAGATGGATCTAGTCTGAGAGATTCACCTTTAGAATTGGGGGAATTTAGCTGACAGGTTTCCAAAACAGCATAAAACATTTATTCTATTTCCAACAGAGTGTAAAAATCTCTTAAAATCTTACTTATGTGGGGTGCTGGATTAAATAATTAAGCTTTAGACTGTGGCTTTACCTCAAACAGGTTTTTGCTATTTTTTTTTTTCTTTTTGTTTTCTTTTATAACCAAATGTGATGCAAATTTGATCTTTTCCCCCTCCTCTTCCTGTTCTTACACAAGATGTGCACCATATTTAAGCGGTGTTTCATCAGTTTAGAAAGTTAACTGTATTTAAATTTATTTATTTTTTAAATGCCATATAGGTTATTTCTCTACATCACGTGCCTGGAAAAAAAAGAGAATATCAACAAAAACAATATCCTAAATGTGATGCTAATAAGGTTATGTGGCATCAGTCATCTGAAGTGACTTCCTGATAGGTAGATAAACTTTCATAGCGCAAGCATAGGTTCCACATTTGGTGAAAATACTGCTTGTTGAATGTCTTGCATATCCAGCTGAGAGTCAGCCAACATGCTTAGAAATAATTCCAAAACTGGGAAATTACTACCATTTGTGCTACAAAACAGTTTTTTTTTCCTATGTCTGCCATTCGAAACTGTAAAAGTGCAACATTTGCATCATTACTGTCATTTATAGTTGTGCAAAATAAAGAGGGAGGAGAAGGTGGATGGTGGCTGTCATTTTCTGAGCTGACAAGCTGAAAAATCAAATCTGAGCTTTTTACTTTTCTACTACGCTGCAAGTCAGGTTACTCTGCCTTCCTTTCACCATCAAAGAACATACATGTTAGGTTAGTGAGGTTTCTCAATGGACCTGAGGAATAAGTGAGTGTTCATGGTTGTTAGTTTCTGTATTAACCCGATGATGGATTGGTGACATGTGAGGGTGTACTCCCACCTCCTTCACAACTCTGAAAGGATGAAGCAGGTGGAGAAAACGGATGAATGGTTATAAGGATAAAAACAGGCAACAGGCAATGAAAAATATTACCTTCTTCTGGTTTTTTATCATTTTGGACATGTCGACAAACATCCATTATGCAGTCTCTTGAGAGATTGGCTGCATTACCATATGCTGCTGGCATGTTCTAAATAATCTATACCGTCTATCATTTGTTATCTGCATGGCAGTATTTTTTATGTCATACAGAGATGGGATTCATGCATTTATAAGTAGACATATGACAGAAAATATATATTTTTCATAGAATCAAGTAGATAACTGCAGCTTTTGGGGTTTATTAATCCCTTTGATTTCCACATTGTGGTCTTTTTCATTGTGTTGTTCTTTGTGCACATCTATGGGCGTCAACATAATTTAATCTCACGTGCTGTACACAGTCACCGAGACATTGGCGGTTAGGTCACGGCTGCTCTCAGCAGTGAAGGTGGAATTTCACACAAACCTGAGTCATTAATGTTTATGGCTGTGAGCAATGGAGTGCAAAGGAAAGACAGACTTTTGCTCCTCCTTTTTGGAGCAAGGCCAAAGAGTGAATTTAGATGAAGTGAAGCTGTCGCATTCAGAGGTTTCAAAGTAAAAACTGCTTCAAGGGAAGCCAAAACCCTACAGCACAGCTCTTCCTTCATGTCTTTGTGTTTTGGGCCCTCTCTTCCTTCTGATGAGTCCCTTTTTGCTGTTTAATCTCATGCTGCTGTTGTATGCATAGCTTGGGGCTGTGCACCCAGCTACCTGTGAAATAATTGCTGTTTACAGTGTAATATACATGCTTTGCTTTTGTGCAGCTGGTCTGTCTTCATTTATTTGCAACACGATCAGTGCTGTTGTAGATTCACTACATTTGCTTTTTCAATCGTGTAGTGCTTAAACAATTCTAATATGTAATTACTCGTTGTAGCTAGTTTGCTCGCTCTCATCCTTGTATATGCATTCAGGATTTGATATGTACCCAGTAAGCTTGAGCTAGATTACTTCATTAGCCTTTAGCCTAACACGTCTATGGTCAGCTGAAAGAATTGGACACAATAATCTGCAGTCAAATATACTGTATGTCAACATAATTAAACCACGTTCTGCAGACTCGACACTCATATGCTGTTATTAGCTATAGTGCTACCAGCAAGGAATACACTGGAAGCAGCTGTGACAGACGTATGCAACTAAAACATGATTACTATTCTACATTGAAAGGAAATTGTCTAGAAAATCACAATCTGGCGCTTTGATGTGACTGAGGGGGTGTGTCCATGCCTTCGTGACCCTGGATGTGGTTATAAGAAGCCCCTGCACCAATTTGGAGGAGGGTTAAATCTGAGACAAGTTGAAAATCCATTCATGTCAAGCAGAAATGTGCATGGAATAGCAATAAGTGTCTGCAGCACAAGAGGTGAATAAGCAACGCTCCCTTTTCCAAATACACAGCCTGAGGTAACATTATAGATTAATCATGTTATGGGAGAATAAGCACAACCTCCATCACAGACTCAGAATTTCAATGAGAGAATTGTTGACTATCTTCAACATTATACATTTCAAATTTACACTGTGCTAAACCTGAATAAAATACATATCAGATAATAAATGCATATATGTGAAGGGGGGGGGGGGGGCAGAAGTGGACTGAGGTGATGAAAATATGCGCAAATGAAAGCCTGTCTGTGCCATGCTGGAGTCAAGAACTCTGACAGCTGCAACAAGAAGTATTTTGTGAGTTTTTGGAGCACAAAAAATAACTTTGGATTCAATCTTGGGTACTGATCCAGCCTTCAAGCACGGTGTTGAGGCTTATCATAATACAAAGCTGACTCTGTTGTGTAGTAGATCCACACAAGGTCAAGGCCAGCTTTTGATATGTAGTTTCTCAGCTTGTGTCCATGGATTTCCACCTTCTCTCTTTTTTTCATTTATACTGTGAATCTGATACATTTCCTTTAACCACCATATGAGCTTTATTCAACCAATGTGTGCACATTAAACACAATCAGCTGGTTGTTTGATCAGCAAGGTTTTGAGAAATGCAAAAAAAAAAAAAAAAAGTTTAGTTTTTTCTTTATTTCATGATGGATTTATTGTATGAAATGAGCTGCTCGTGGCTTGAGAAAAGGAAATGACATGCTCTTCTGCTGATAGGTTTCCTTTTTCTCCCATACTCCCAAACCAAAATTCTCACCATCCACAAATCTGTGTTTATTCTGGCCTGTAAATGATCATAAATCTACCATCTTTCTGTATGAAGCAGTGGCTTCCTCGTGGGTCCAAACCAAGCTGAGCCACGGAGCCCTCCAATTCACTTGTTTTTCACCATTTTTCACCCCTCATTGATCCAGGACCCACCTGTAGCTTATTCTCTTCAGTCTTCACTCAGAGACAACCTGTGAGAGCCTTGAAAAGCAATATTACGCTGTGCCAGACGGTTCACAAATACAATTAATCTTAAAATCTCTTTACAGCTGTTTTTCCTCGAGAGCAATGGAATTTTGGTTCACTTTTTCTTTAGCTGTGGATGTTTGAAGTTTCTATGACAGATTGGTCCAGGTCTTTGTGTTTACTGACAACTGACAACCAAGTCTCATGTGGGCTGAAATATTTTCTAGCAATAAAGTCCATCTCCAATTACACTGCAAAATTGCCAATTTTAAATTAAGTCAGAGTATTAGATACATACAAGCACTTTAAATTTGATGTACAGGGATTTGTTTAAGTTTTTGTTTTTTGTTTGTTTTTATGACATGAAAAATAATAGCCCATGATATTACTATTCAATTCATCTCAGCTTTATTTGTACTCAAGGCACTTTTTAGACATAATCAATTCAAGCCAATTGATTGTGTTTGAATTTAAATGAGTTCAAGTTCATCCAATTAATAACTGTGTTCATACAAGTTAATTCATAGCAAAATAATTGGCTCGCTAATGAAAACCAAAATATTTGATTTAATCTTCTCTTCTATTCAATCCCTCATCCTGAGCATGCACAGGGCTGCGGGCGACAGAGAAAAGGATAAAAAAAAAAATCCCCTTTTGAGAGGAAGGAAAAACCTCCAGCAGAACCAGCTCAGCCTGGACTGATTGGAGAGACGCCAGGACAGTGGAATCAACAGGCACCACAACTTTTAGCCCAGGATACTCATTAAAAGAGAAGAAAACAAGCTAATTATGCCAATAATGTCTTCTTTTTAAGGAGGAAAATAAAAGCAAAGAGATGAAAATAGAAGGAGGAGCTCAGTGGATCATGGGACGTCCCCCTGGAGTCCACGCCTATGGCACAACTAAAGGGATGGCTTAACCATCCAGAACTGTAAGAAGTACCAAAAGGGAAGTTTTAAAGGTTGAATATAGAACATTTTTGTTAAAAGCTATATTTAAAAAAAAAAAAAAAAACTCCACAGGTCGTTTGGGGGTGTACAGAATGAAAGTACAACATTTCCTAGAAAAATTATATTTAGCCTAAAAATAATTATAAAATTCATTTTTACGGGTTCGATAATGCCATTATATTTACGTCTATAAGCCAATACACGCCGCCATTGCGGGTTGCCAAATACGATCTGTGTGTGACATTTGTATTTTGGGCACAGTTAGGCTGCTACAGGGGGAAACAATAGATACGGCGAGTGAAGCAGCTGCTTCAGAGCCCTGGAGATGTTGTTATCTGTTTCTGAGGAGGAGTGACCTGACAAGAGCAAAACCTGGAGTAAATTTAGTTGAAGACTACATTAAATGGACCCACATAAACGTTTTCCATGGCGTCAAAACACGGAAATGGCGACTTTTCTCCTGGATCGGTAGCAAGCTTGTTTGCTAACATGACTAACGTTAGCTGTCAGTTATAAACTCCTCTGTGTTATATTAAGTGCAAGTCTATTGTTTCTGACCCATTCAGAGACAGTCGAGCTCCTTCTGAAGGAGACCATTAAGTTCACTATAGCTGTCTCCTGCAGCATACACAGTGGTATCATCCGCAATCATTGTCATGCCCGTTTCAAAACTAGTGGTAGATCATTAGTGAAAACAGAAAACAATAAAGGGCCATGGCAACTACCCTGTGGAATTCCACACTCAAGATGGCTAAGAGATGAGAAGTTACCATTAAAGGGGCTATACCTGATTTTGCACATTTGCGAACCGTGAGCGAGGTGAACAGTGTAGTTTGAACTGTCCCCCCTAACTGTTTGTCCCAGTGAGAAACGCTCCTACTCTCATTTTTCTCTCCTCCCACTCAACATGCACAAAATAACGTGCATGTTTCATACTCGTGTACAAAGAAACTATCCAGAGAAAACTTGCATTTTCCCGTGAATTTACTGTTCTGGTTGCAGTAAATGGCTGCGGATCAGCTAAATGACATCTTCTATCATTACCGTAGTTTACCGTAACTACAGTTATGTAAACAGCTGCACAGTTATGACGAGTTATGATGTTATAGGCGACATTACAACATGACAGCCTGATAAAGTTTCTAACCGGCCACTTCGAGAAGCAGTGATGTAAAGCTTTGTGGTGTTACGTTGTAAATATCACCACGAATTATATACAGTTGACCAGCAGAGGAAGCGCCAGCACCAGAGGACATATAAAATGTTACTAATAAGAAAGATATTGAAAAAATACCTGTCCAGGCGGACTTCCAGCCCACATTTGGTCCGAGGCTGTCCAGCCCTCTACCTTCAGTACAATCCACCGAGATTTACACGAACTTTATTCCTTCTTTGGTCTCTCCTGCGTTTCAAGCCTCTCTCCTCCTCAGTTTTTATGCTTTCAGGCTGTTGTGCTGAGGTATCGCCACTTTCCCTTCGACAGACGCCATGCGGTTCTGTTTACAAGTGCTGTCGTGCACGTGAAAGAGGAGGGCGCTCCTCGTTAGATAACGCTGTGAGTGGCTGATTGGACACCAAAACTTATGCAGAACGAACCGCATTGGCATGAGGAGAGCGTCACGACAGCTTTAGAAACCTAAACTAAAAAGGCCTGAATTCATGCATATACGCAATCAATGAGTGATTTATTTTTATGAAATTACCTCTTTTAACACACATTATACCGTGTAGAAAGCATTTCTCAGAAAGAGATTAAAATTAAATCAGGTACAGGGCCTTTAACATATACACATTCCATTCTGGAAGACAAGTTGCTCCTTATCCAACTCATGGCATTGATACTGAACCCATGAGCACTAAGTTTAGCTAGCAGAACCTTATGATCGATTAGATCAATCACAACACTGAAATCACTGTACCTGTGATTTTCCTGTTATCCATATGATTGAGCCATTCTTCAGTCATTTGAGAAAGAGCTGCTGCTGTTTGTTTTTTGTAGGCATGTTGATAAATTGAGTCTACTCTGTTGGAGGTGAAATATATCAGTACTTGATTGAACACAATTCTCTCCAGTATTTTACTAAGTACAGGTAGGATACTAATTGGACTAAAATTTAATCCATTAAAGGCATTCTTTTTATTCTTTATGATAGGAATTACTTTGGCTACACCCAGGCTAGAGGAAAAATACCATCCCAGAGACTACAATTAAAAACGTGGCATACAGGTGTTGCGATATGTTCAGTGTGCGATATGCCATAATTTTGATCTTGAAAGAACTGGGCGACATACTATCAACCCCTCTGTTCTCTTTCCAGTCTCAATGTTATTGTCTTGACTTACTGAGATACGTTTCCAAAACAAAGAAACTTCATATGATTGTACTGTGAACAAAAAGCTTGTGTGTTTTAATATTTATTAATGAGTATCATATTATTTTTTTCAGTATTACAATGGCATTGAGGGGCCCTCTGGGCCTGCAGGGGCTCCTGTCCCTGCAGGCTGACCCTGGATGAGTGATGAAAAATGAATGGATGAAACCACAAATGAACCTGAAGCATAAAAGCAAACTGCTCCGGTGGGAAAATATGGAACATGAGATCTCAAAAAAAACAATGGAGTTTGGTCATGGGAGGTTTTTCTATGCAAGAAGAATTTAGATTTTAAAAACTAGAGAAATATCCTGCTAGTTTTCATCAGAAACTTCCCAGCAGTATTTTGGACCAGCTGGAGACATTTCAGAGCATTTTCAGACCACATTTGGGACAGCCCAATAATATAACGATTGCAGCAGTTTAATCCTTAAACAAAAACATAGAATAATTATTCTAACTCACTCTGTTATAATAAAAAACATTTGCAAAATCAAAGCATATATTGTATATTTCTGTTTAAGTTGTGCTAATCCTGTATATCTGGAAATGAATTAAATATGAAAGTCTTTTTTTTTTCCTACTGGAGAACACTAATTTTGAAGGGATGTTTACAAACCCTGCACCTCATCACACCTGTTCAGCCATTTGTTTTAGGTGCCCCAAGCAGCTCTATTGAACTGAATGCTGCTGTCGGCTGCATTTTACTTCAAGTTTGCTTAAAATACAGGTTATTAGTTGATGGGGTTGTTTAAAGGGGAGCCAATTAGCAGTAACTCACCGAGAAAACTACTGAAAAAGAGATAGTTGTTCTCATTTGCGGTGCAAATGAGAACAACTTCTTCTTTGTTGTTCAGGGCAGGTCATTCTAATTTATGAAGATATTCTACAATTAAAAAAGAGAGGGGGGCCAAGTCAGTCCAGTTAGAAGGTTTTTAGACTCAAAACCGCAAAGTAAACCATCTTTGACATGTACAGCATGTGTGAAAGATATTAGTTTCTGCGGCAGTTGTTCAGTTGGCCGTAAGGCGTTTATTTCCTTAGCTCAGTTTGACAACAGACGACATGAGTCTCGTGAAGTCAACTTGGTACTTTATTGAGAAATGCTGCCCCCCAGAACACTCGTCCAGAACCAATGGTTCCTACCCCTGTACTTCCGGTAACACAACTATCACTACAGGAACTCTGAAAAAATAATATAAAATGGAATTGCTCCTACTGAAGGAAGTTCAGCTGAATATTTCTACCAAGAAAAGTGTGAGTGTGCATGTGTGGGTGGGTGGGTGTGTGTGTGTGTGGTGGTGTGTGGTGGTGTGTGTGGTGGGGGGGGGGGGGGGGTTAATAATGCAGAAGTGAACATATTAAACTGTGTTTTAGCCCTTTTGGCTTTTATGAAGTATTGTGACAAACTAATGCCAAAGTTTGATTTTGTTCTGTTTTGTTTTTTAATTGGGTTACATCTGATGGCCATCCAAAAATGCCCTCAGTATCAACTCATTTTATTTTATTTTTTATTTATTTATTTTGATTAACAAAAGTGTAAAAAAAAAATAAAAAAAATTCAAAGTTCACTTGTGCATAAACCACAGAAGTAATGACTGCCATCTCCTCTGGTCTTTTATCTCCATGGTTCCAAAACTATCTTTCCTGAGGACCCCCTTCATGCAACTACAAAAAGGTTTTGAATCCCATCCTCCCCATGTTGAAGGGGGAGTTTTAATCTTTCAATTGCTTCTTCTCACCATAAATGACTAATTCTGGCCATTTTCTTTCCTTTGACAAAACCAAAGGTTACAAACATGTAGCCTTACATCGTTTTCAAAATATTGATCCATCATCTGCACTGTAGCATTTCTCAAACATCTCATTAATTTAAGGGACTAGAGGCAGGAATTTTAAAAACAAACAAACATGCATGTCTATTTTTTTAGTACTATTGGGTGATGAAGCGCTAAATACCCCAAAAAACGTTTCCACCCACGTTTCTCTCCATTGCCTTGGACAGGCTGTGTGCTGCAAAATGCGCTGCAATTCGGTGTCCGAATTTCCCGCGCTGCCCTGCGAACGTGACGTCAAATGACCTACATCAGCAGTTTTGATACAGTAAGAAGATGGTTGCAGTGAATTCAAACACTGTAAGCGATAGTTATGGATTCTTCTGCCATCAGCAAACGATCCAGATCAACTGAAAGACACTAAAAAGAGTAACTAAGAAGAAAAAGATTAGTGAGCAACATTATAGCTTCAGTTTGTGCACGCTCCCATGACGGCTTGGCTCGTGGCTGCAGTAACCTGAAGCGCCAGTCGCGAATTTCGTTTCTTAATCTTGCCTCAAGATGGTGCAAATAATCTCTTCAGGCTCCAAAACGCTATCTTTCCATGTGAATGAAACGCCCAAAAGAAAAAACACTTCAGCATGCAGTATACACCTTAACTCGTCTCTGTGAGGACATGGCCTTTATTTAAATCACCTTGGCTCTGAACAGTCAAAGCAACTGGGACCCCCTGTCGTATTCAGGGGACCGAAGGCTGGGAAACAATAATTTAGCTGAATTCAACCACATATAATGAATGAGAAATTTTTTCTTCTTGACCTCCAAAAAAACATAGAATTGGGCATCATCTCTTTGTCCAATGCAAATTCATTATTCATTACTAAATATCACTTTGATCCAGTTGTACACGGTCCATGACCGTTTCCATTTTGTCCACTGTAAACTTCCATTAAGGTGTGCGTGGTGTTGCCCCTGATATGAGGCCCTCTGCTATCCACCCAGGATACATTGTGCCTGTGCAAGAAGACCTGGCTTATAAGTGCAGTAAAGTGGAAGTTTAAAGTTTTTTTTTTTTTTTTTTTTTTTTTTTTTTTTTTTTTTTATGGAAGCACATGTCAAGCAGTGATCTCACTTATCAGCTGATCTTCAGTTTTTCACTCAATATCATTGTGTTTGTTTTGGAAAGAAATGAATGACAAAAGAGTGGAGCTTGTGTGTGGTGATAAGCTTAGTTGTTAGCATTATGTCATCTCTGCTGCTCGCCTTTTTATGTCATCATTTCCTAAGTTGAACAGCCGATAAGACAGAGCATTTTGATCAACAGGAAACCAATTTCCCCAGTAAAATATGCTCCAAAAGCAGAACTTCTGCATCTTTATCTTTTTAACCTTCTGCAGCCTTCCCCACTTTTTGCATCAAATTTCAGACAGCTGATTGGGAACAATCAACATCTTTTGCCTCCCTCAGAGTTAAACTACCTGCTGAAAGAAGCTTTTATTTATAATCCTTTCCTCTGCTCCCACTGACAGTGCTCTTGTTGGGACACATTTCTTTTCAGCCAACCAGGTGCAACAGCTTATAAAGATCTGCAATTACTTACTTTTAATATGGAAATTAATCTGCAGTTACAACCTATGAATAAAGTCTGTTTTAAAAGCACAAATCCCAAGTCTAGTCAATCATTTTTCCCCTCAGGATGCTGTAATTCCATAATTATTTTCTTCTCTTCTTGATTGGAAAAAAGCCAAATGTGATGATTTTAAAGCATGTTTTTAAAAAAAATGTTCAACCTTTGAGTAAAATACTGAAACATCACTTGTCTGAGATGCTGCTTTTTTAACAAAGGAAAAAAAATGCTAAATAAACTTTGTCTAAGATGAGCAATCTGTGTTTGTTTTGATTGTTTTATCCCGGAAGCTCCACAGGTGACGCACTCTACTCGTAGTCATCATCGTTGTGGGGAAACAAGAAAGTGACACCGCCAACCTCACAGTAGACTGTATTATGAGACAAATGTCAGCCTGACAGCACAAACAATCACCAAATCTAGTTAAAGCTAAATATCAGCAGTCTGGAAAGCTGAGCTTAACCTAAGTGCTTGCCTGTGTTTCCTGCAATTTCCCTTCATCTCCTTTCACTTTCTCTTTGCCGTTCTCCACATCACTCCTCCCGCTCTCCTACTGCAACCTTCACAGATGTACTTGAAAGATCTTTCACTCTTTATATTAGGTGAAAGTGGTAGAGTTGACAAGAGTTTTAGTATTCTGCTCAGTTCCTGGTCGTCTTTTAACACAATGGGGTTCCTCCCTTCCCTTTGGCCCTCAAGTCTACTTTTAAGAAGCTAAAGCCTTGGGTCTTATGATAAAATCTAACACAATAAACGCTGCAAGCATGAAACCAAATTGGATTTCCTTGCAGTGGCTCCAAATGTATGCTTCCTTCTCAACTACTTTGTTAAACTCATCTTGATAGGGCTCCTATGCAGATACATCTCCTTGAAGCCAGTTAGAACTCAGCAGTGATTTATTTGCACCCTGGTAAATCTGTCAGCCCCATGCTGTGAATATACAGAAATATCCCTAATTTCCTCATTTAAAAGTAGATATTATGTTAAAGGAAAAACCTCCACATATTCCCATTTGGGTAATTATCCTTCAAATTTGGGTTAAGTGACAGTGTATTCTGGTGGCATTTGATTAATTACAATGGGATTTCATAGGCCTGACTGAACCCTCCAAGATTAATTAATTGGCAGGTGATGCAGTCTGGTGTTGTGGACCTATTACATCAACTGTCACACTGAATTCATGACAAGGTGCCAAGTGATCCATTCACTGGCACAAACATGACTTTTCTGCTGAGTTAAACCTTGTATTATGTTAGATACAGGCTGTGAAGACTTGACAGTAAAAAGCAAAGCCATGAATATTCTTGTATATTTACACTGTGTTCTTTAACCACTATTTAAATCAAAAGACAGGTGTAACAATTTACTGAGAGCAGTTCAGGGGGGTATTCCAAGGAGCAGGTTTAGTAGCTTAGCTGGCAATGTTAACCCAGATTAAACAGTAACCCTGGGTTTAATGTTCCAAAAAGGCTAATCAAGCTAAGTTTATCCAGAAACATATGCTGTGAACATAACCTGGTAGGGAGGTTTTGTTCCAGACTATGTTAACTTATCTGGCTTTGTTTCTGAGAGCAGTGGCTTCCCTTCAATCAGAAAGTGGCATTTCTATTTGAAAAAGGTCCCATAGATGTAGAGGCATAAATTATACATGCCTTTCACCTTGACAATATTATTAAACTGTATCTCGACGTCTGTCAAATTCTGAATGATATTGTTTCCGCACACAGTTGCTCCTTCATCTAACAAATCTTTTTGATCCATATGTAAACTCACTTGATCCCAAATACAGATGAATTTGATGGGTATTTCCTGGAGATCAAGCATACCCTCCCACATTTTCTCATCCGCAGAGCTGCAAATGTTTCATGGCCTTAAAAAATGTAACATCATTTTTGATCAATACTTTGGCCTGCTGTAGAAAATTTGCTAGTATTACAGTACTTTTAGTGTCTTGTTGTGGTAATTCAACACAATTATTTTATGAAAAAAATGCTAAAACCTACAAATGTTATATTAAAAAAAAACATTTATTGGTTCTTCATTATTTTTAGTCAAATAGGGAACCATGTAGAAAGTACAAAGAGCCACTTGTGGCTCTGGAGCTGCAGGATGCAGACCCCTGACCAGAGCCTGACCCTAATCCTGGGGCGCAAACCAGTTACAATGTGGTCTACAGCAAAACACATGTCATGAATGATCTTGCGTGGTCTGAGGGTCCGTCCTGGTCTGGGGTTCCGTCCTGGTCTGAGGGTCCATCCTGAGAGGGTATTCAATGTGCGTACTATGCAATAATGTGCCACCATCGTGGAGCCGGTACCCGATGATCATTTATGCAGCATCATGACTTGTGGTAAGGTCATTGTGTGTTATTAAATATTTCACAACCATTTTAATTTAAAATGGTTTGAAGAAAGTGCAACTTATCCATATTTTCATAGCTACATATGTTATCAATATTCAGAATTTCCACATCTTCTGCTTCGAAACGGTAACATCTGATAACTGAATGAAATAGGATCAGATTAAACTAAACTTAGTAATTAAAAGAATAAAGCTGACAATCAAATAACTCAAGTCAGCAAGTAGTACAGTGAGTTACTGCGTCTTACATCCTTACACACTGACTTTGCTGGAAATCCTCCACCAGTGTGGCAGTGGGCGGTGCTGGATGCAAATGTGTTGGTTTTTTTTTCCACCAGTATTATAATTTTCTCCTCCTCATAAGCTTAAAGGACGACCTGCAATTTCATCTACAAACAGTAGGGTGCTCAACATTTTACCATTTTCATCGTGATTTCTGAGCTCCATAGGTGATGCCTCTCATTCTCCTTCTTTGCCTCATCAAGCCGGCTTGTGAAAGCTGGTTCATAGCTGGAGTTGTGGAACCGATAGAGCGGGATAAGTTTTCAGAGGATTTAGCGAGCCAGAGCTCAGGCTTTGTTGCAGCATTTGTTAAGCCTCCTTTCCGGAATACCCCCCAGTGCAGGTGCATTTAACCCTGCACTTCTTTCAGATACATGCAATCATGTTTTTGACTTTCAATAGGCTTCTGTAAGACTATAAACACAAGTTTATACAGTAAACGGACTCTTGAAGCTGGCAAAGAGGCTAATGTGTTGACTTTCCATCCAGAATGATGTATGAAAGCAGTTTGTGTTAGACAATCGAGGGTTTTGTTAAGATCAGAGGACTGCAAATATGATTATTACAATAAAAGAGTCACAACAGCACAAGAGAACAACAGTCTCTAGTGTTGTTTATTGGCCTATCCATCCACTCTGACACACTCCCTCTGTGGGCTTATTGTGGCTCCATAACAATAGAGCCCTTTCTGGAAAGCTTAATAAGAAACTCACTAAAATACCCTACTATGTCTCCTTGAGGGTGGAATCTTTTGTGTTTGGTCCCCCATTTTTACTCCAACAGCATCATATTGCTGTATCCCAGCGTGGAAAATGTCCATGTTTTCCCTATTTTACATCTTCAGTGTGTAGGATTCTGTCTACACACTTGTAGGCTCATCACAAATTGAGCTAACTCTAATACTGCAGTAACAGTTAAACAAGGAGAGGGCTGAGCTTCTATCACTTCAGGCAAGAACTCCCATCTGAGTCGACTGTACAGTCATCACTGGCAGTGTGAGCAAACATAAGAACCATGCTCTTGTTCCTGGAAACTTCTGGAAACCCCACACTTAGTGCTCAATCCAAGCTTCATGCCACTTGTCTGTGTCCAGGCAGCATCCAGTCACAGACTGCAGTGCTGGCCAACAGGGCTGTCAAATAACTCATTCATTTTTACAAGTGGCTGACTGCTGTATCGCTTCCATTTTAAGACTTTGTGATCCTTCATTTCTTTATGGTTTTGTTGTTTTGGAATGGTCTTGCATACATTACTTTGTTTTTACCATCATCAAATCACACCTTCAGCCATCAAAGCTAGAGATGTACCAATCTGATACCAGGCTCGGATATCGGCTCCAACATTAACTAAATAGCTGGATCAAATGTCAGATGAATGAGGCTCATTCAGTCATTTCTTTTTTATTAATATTACACATAGCAATTGAGCCCCTTGGTGCATACAGTAAAGTAAACCAGATTTGTGATAGCACCATCGAAAAAAACATTTACAGCTGCTGGAGTAACACACAGCCCAACCAGTCAGTCTTTTGTCAGAGAAGGCCTTCCATCCCCCCACCCCCATTGTAGTGCAGCAGGGGGTAAAGATACCCATGGCCCAGAGTTTTCAAACATGCAGGTAAATTCCACATTTTAAAATATTCAGGCTTTAGATAATTTCCAAGTCAATGACTTCTGTTTACGTCCAGACTTTTGGGAAATAGGATTTTTTGATTTTATATAACTACTTTGTCCAGGGGCCTGTACTGTAAAGCAGAGTAGTGGCTTATTAAAGTCACTTCAGGTTCAGCTCCGGATTTTCTGTATCATGAAGATTGTTCACTTCTTACCAGACCATATCACCATGGCAACTTATTGTGGGAACCTAACCTAGATAAGAGATTAACACATATAAAAGCAGTATTTCCTGACCAATTCTCTCTCTTAGAAAATGGCATCAGTTTTTGGAAGATGCAGTGTACCTCGGTGTGTGGACAGTGAGATGTTCTCTAAGAAGGACAAGAGTATTATGAGACTGGATGAACACCTGTGATACACAGGCTTTAAGATGAAGGAATAGTACTTCTCTGTAAACTACATCAGTCATATCTCTTAAATGACAAACTGGAGCAACACACTTTGTCACAGAGACAAAATACAACCATTTCTTACAAAAGGCATTTTCATTCATGCTGATGCTGAAAATCTAAGCAAAATACTGTCTGCTATGCAATCAATGCGTCTGTGCTCTGACAGCTTCTAGACCCATTTGTTGTGTTCCCAGGGCACTTGCTAATACGGACCATAGAAAGGGGGCTTTTTATGGAATAGCATGTACATATAGTAGCTACCTCATTTCATCGTATAGGTTTTTCTCATTTATGAGTCACCTCTAAAACATTAATGTGTCTTTGGAGATAAATGTAAAAGGCTACTTTATTCTAAATTCATCACATGATTAATGTAAAAGTGATACTTAAAGTGGATTAAACTCCCTTTCTTAAGTTTCCTCAGTTATAGGTGCTAAACTCATCTGGTTATACTGTCAAATTTATTGCGTAAAACACTAAAGGTTTGTATGATAAATGTATTCGGTGGGTAAAGCGGAGTCTAATTTATCATTTGAATTGGAAAACCTTGGAGGCTTGTGAGATAAACACTGATGCCACATTTGCAATCATCCTATACACCATGTTATCTCCTACTGCTCTTGCAGATGACCATCACGGTATTGTCACAAATGTTGATCCAAGGTAGTCAGAGTCTGTGCATGACTCCTGAATTTTCCGCCTGCTACGCAGTTACAGGTACGATGTATGTGCAATATACAAAACTTGTTTGAAATGCAGTGATTGTGACAAAAAATCCTTTTCAGCTTCAGGATTTTCCCAGTGGAGTGTTGCTGAGAGACAGGGGATACGCCTGCCAGTCCTTCCTCATGACCCTCTACACTGACCCAGCTACAGGGCCACAACAAAGATTTAATATGCCCCTGACAAAACCCAGAGTCAGAACTGAAATGACCCGACATCCTGAAAGCCTGCTTCAGGTGCTAGGTGGACTTCAGAAGGTCCTCCAGCTGGGCTTGTCAAATAATGGCAGCCTCTGTTGTACAACAAATATTGCCCCTCCAGTTATTGCACGGCCAGCAGATGTTGCAGACCCCATTACATTAGACTTCAATGCTGGCAGAGATGAAATCACAGAATACTTGAAAAATGAAAGAGTCCCCCCCATTAACACTCCTCACAGCGGTTGGTTGTTGTGCTGTATCTACGTTGAAATAGATAAAATATATATATATAGAATTTATTTCATGCAATCAAACTGTTCAAACAAGATCGTTTTGCTTTCCCTTGATTCTAAAATTGTCTTTGTTATGTGATGGTTTGCCATGTCTTGACAGTATGTTGCCTGAAGAAGACATTGTTACGATATAAAGTTTAATTCAGTAAATAAGATTTTGACATAGCTTTGTTACCATTACAGCCAAACTGCAGTTTTAAGAGGAACTTTTATATCCGATGTCCAGCTGGAACTAACTCTTGCAGTTTCCTCACATTTTCTGTTCAGCTTGAAGTAAATACAGTCACGGTTGCTTTAACCTCTAAGCTTTGTTTTCTTGCAAGGCGTACTTGAGGAAAGATGTAGCTGTCGCCAACAATCTAGTTTAGAATATAGTTAATTCAGTACCAGTTGTGATCTTTGTGTGGGTCTAGAGGTGGAGGCCACAGGCTCAGGGGCTGCAAGATTTCCTTCTTCTTGACAGATTACAGGTAGCATCCACTTTGGCATAAGCATTGTAAGAGTGTAATGAAATTTCCTGACCACCTACACCTATATGAACATTCTCAACATCTAATGAAACATGTAAACCGAAAAGTGAACAAGCCTGGTTTAAAAGTATCCCTCTGAGCACACAAACATCTCATCTGCTACCTTTATTTGAGAAAAAAACAACAACAAATGAACCATTTAATCTATAATCACAACCGATTTAAAAGCCTATATGCACACCCATATACATACACATTCACTATTACCTCTGTATGGCACAAGACCTTGTGTTTAGTGTGGCAGCATCATTACCGTGTCTGTAAAGGGAGAATACATGTATGCAGTATGTTGCAATCTGCTCCCCTATTTACAATGATAGTGTCCAAAATATCCAGCCAGTGCTTCAACAGGGAAGCCCACCTTTCATTGAACCCTGTTGCCAGAGTCTGACGGTGCCTCCTGCCACCCCTCCCTCATACAGGGGTCAGACTTTAGTGTTTTTTAGGGCCAGTTGCTTAGCAGATGTGTACTGCTTATTTTTGTCAAAGTTTTAGATTTTTTTTTCTTTGATGTTAATGGAAAGTAATAAAATACACTGTACATGGATTAAAGGTTGAATATGGAATACGGACAGAACAGCGACATCACGTGTGTCTAGGTTGTAGTTGCAACGGCAGAAAAACAACTCCAGCCGCTGGGATGCCAGGCTCACTGCTGATACGCAAGTGACCAACAGTCTGCAGCATGTCCAACAAGTAACACAGAGGAGTTTATAACTGACAGCTAACGTTAGCCATGTCAGCAAACAAGCTAGCTTACCAATCCAGGAGAAAAGTCGCCATTTCCGTGTTTTGACGCCATGGAAAATGTTTATGTGGGTCCATTTAGTGAAGTCTTCAACCAAATTTACTCCAGGTTTTGCTCTTCTCAGGTCACTCCTCCTCAGAAACAAATAACATCTCCAGGGCTCTGAAGCAGCTGCTTCACTCTCCGTATCCACTGTTTCCCCCTGTACCAGCCTAACTGTGCCCAAAATACTAATGCCACACACAGATCGTATTTGGCAACCCGCAATGGCGGTGTGTATCGGCTTATAGACGTAAATAAAATGCCATTATCGAACCGGTAAAAATTTATTTTATAATTATTTTTAGGCTAAATATAATTTTTCTGGGAAATGTACTTTCATTCTGTACACCCCCAAACAACTTGTGAAGGTATTATTTAAAAAAATATATAGCTTTTAATAAAAATGATCCATATTTAACCTTTAACTACAATGTCTGAGCCTACTTGTTCTCATCGGGGGGCAAAAACAACATTAGGAAAAAGTACTGGTTCAAACGATGCTGTTATCTTGGACCCAGCATCACTTGCTGCTGCTCAGGTTCCAGCTGAATGAAAAGGGGTAAAATTGTTGTTGAAAAACAATGAGAATGCTTCCAGTAACAATTCAATGACTTATCACAGATGTGATTGTTCCTTTATGATCTGCCACTCATGGGGATTAGTTGTTTGACAGTTTCACTGCGGCATGTTTTTCTTTTGTTAGCTTTTTTCCTCATTTTGGCAGCACCAGCAGACCTATGTTGGGAAAGCCTGGGTTGAATTACTGAGTTGATTACCAGTAGCTTACCGTAGTACAGATAAGCAAGATCCCCCTTGCAAGGGTTAGCTACAGCTACACCAGATGATAGTATATGTTGAACCTGAGCAGGCTCTAGGCCTCGCTGTGCCAGCATCACTGGTATCATTTCTTGATGAAAGAAGTCTTAACACACACACGCACACACACACTTTATTGGTTCTGAAGGCAACTTTGAATTTTTCTAGTCAGAAATACTTTGCACAAATCTGACATGTATGGGAAACATGCCAGGAAAAAACATTAGGCTTTCCAAAAAGAGCATTAGACAGGAAATTAGAGTTTGCCAGGGAACATAAAAGGTAAAAACTTGGAACCTCGTGGATAAAGAGACTTCTGATCAATCCTGAAAGTTAATTAATCATAAAAACCACACAAAACTTTACTCTCACATGGAAAAGATCTCCTTTAAAAGAAAATCCAAGATACATTTTTCTTATTTGTGTCTTTCTTCTCTGCATCAATCTGTCATGGTAAAGGAGAAGCTGAGCCAGAAGATGAAGCTCCTGGTCAATCTACATTCCATCAACTATGGTCACAAGCTGTGGGTAGTAACTGAAAGAACTAGATTGTGAACAAATGTCCAAAATGAGTTTCCTCTGCAGGGTGGCCGGGCTCTTCTTTAGGGTAAGAAGCTCGGTCATCTGGGAGGGGCTTAAAGTAGAACCGCTGCTCATCCTCATCGAGAGGAGCCAGATGAGGTGGCTCAGGCATCTGGTCAGGATGCCTCCTGGACGCCTCCCTGATGAGGTGTTCCATGCATATAACACTGGCAGGAGACCCTGGGGAACACCCAGGAGAGGCTGGAGGGACTACGTTTCTCGGCTGACCTGGGAACTTCTTGGGATCCCCTCGGATGAGTTGGTGAATGTGACCGGGGAAGTCTGGGCTTCCCTGCTTAGGCAGCTGTCCCCGCAACCCGACCTCAGACAAGCGGAAGAAAATGGATGGATGGATGTGTCTTTCTTACTCACCTAGTTCAATGAAGCAGCAACACATTCTCAAGTTGTGTGCTTTGTCTTGTTTGCAAACCCATCCAAACCAGCACATATGAGAAGAAGGATGCTTTAAGCTACGTTCACACGGCGACGATTAGAGGAGAAGACGCAAATGTGCCACGTGATCACGGCGTCAGCAGGTCTGTGGGTCCACCATCATTTCTGCGTTTTGGACCGTGCAGACGTGGGCGCAACAGCGTTGCGTCCTCAGGAATTCCACTTTGGAATGAGCCTTCAGATATTTGCGTCTTCAACCCAGAATAACGCAGTGACAACAGTCTCACAATCTTCTTAAGTTTGTCTCCCAAAGGTTTTCCTTTCCAATACACAGCTATTCCTGACTGAACTTTCCTCTGTGCTGGTGTTATGTGAGGGGTAATTGTACAGCTGGTACCAATCAGCTGAGGTTGAGTTTATGTTAATTGATTGCAGGTGTGTAAATGACGTCTGTAGAATCTGCTTAAGCAAACTTTTATTCACAGCATCTTTTTATGTAAGCAACCCCCCTGGAATGATTTTGCAAATAGTTTAAGTTTAAATCAATAACATTTTTATATACGAGGCCCCTGGCCTTTTATAATAATACACTGTGGAAAGATGAATCAAAGACTTAGCTGGCTGACCACAGTCCTGAAGTACACACCTCTGGTGCAGAATAAAGGCAGTTTTTCAGAGGAAGAACCTCATAGTGGCAGTGACGTGTTAGTGGGAGTATTTGAGGTCAACTCAGTCCCTTGCAGTCTGGGCAGCTTGCAGCCATTGATTAAACTCTGAATTCAAAGAATGTTTGAATGCAACATGAAGCAATCTGTAAGTGGAGGGGAAACTGGAGGAGGATTTTTTAAGAAGTGTGAGATCTTAATCAAACCATCAAATTTACTGTGAAAGGGTTACAGAGGAAGAGAAAGGGAGGTTTATGGTGTGGAAAAGTCAAAGTCTTCGTTAAAATTCTAGTGGAGTTTCAGGCTGTTTTCTTGGGATTAGTTATGTCACATTTTGAGTAAAAAATGTTTACATGTACATTCCTTAATGTCTCTGTGCCAACACATACAGTGAAGGTTTGTCCTGTATTTAATGTTAAACTATGTTGTTTCTCTTATACCGAGCAGGTATTTGACTTTCTAAGCATAGCCATGGCTTTTGTAAAGACAGGAAGAAGAAAAAGCATAGAAGAAAACAGAATGAGTATCCATGGAAACACTAGCCTGGCATGCCAGCCTGAGTAGCGCCATGTATGAGAATACACAGTAAGTCAGTCTGGTCACCCTCCATTGGAGACTGATTTCAACCTTGGTAAAAAAAAAAATTGACAGGACCAATATAGCATGAAAGGTGAGACTTTGCAGTATGTCATTTTCAGAGGCTCATTTTCTAACTGTGAGAGTGTGGAGTCCTGTCACTGTGCCTCCGACTGATCATGCGCCCTGGCTACTTGGCCACAGGATGCCCCTTTGGCTGAATGGTCAGCGTGCATGACTTTCACTTGGGAGTCTGTGGATCAAATCCCACCCGGGCCCTCCGTGGCCTACCTTGCCAAATAACCATACCAGTCAAGATGACAACTGCAAAGAAGCAACGATTTAATAATGCCCTTTCTGATGTCTTATATAAGCTGCAACAACTTGCTGCTCTGATGGCTTTCCTCTTACAAAAAAAGATGTTTGCATTACTTCCGTGTTTCTCAGTTTCCAAAGGGGGGTGACCAAACTGACTTCCCATGTGTCTCGTGGCATTAGGCTATGGACATATAGAATATTTTGTAGTGCCCCTCCCATCCCCATCCCCATTTTTATTTTTTATTTTTTATTTATTTATTTTTTTTTACTGTAGCTAAAAAGCTTCCAATCACACATAAGCCATATACATAATTTAGGTTAAATTGATGTATGGAACAGACTTTAAAAAACAGTGAGAGAGAAGGGAGTGAGCGGGCAGACACCGGTGGGCAAAAAGCTAACTAGATTTAATTCTGCTACAGGTGAGAGTATAACTTCTAATGCCATAGAAGAAAAGTATGTTTGTTAATACAGTATCTGCTGTTGAATTATTCCATCTTTATTTCATTGGCTGGATTGATTAAAATCTGTTAAAAAAAAAAAAGAAAATCAGTTTACTTATTTTTTAATTTTTGTACACAAGTATAGCAACAGAAAAGATAAAAACTGAAGTTAAAACAAGAAGCACAGTCTGGTGAAAAGGATAATTACTGGAATTATTGTGCATAACATAAATGTTGACAGATAAAATGCTTATCTTGTCTCCATAATAAGACAGGATCTTGGTGAAACAGCAGAAGTGGGAGTAACTGTGACAACTGTGAATGTATTGCTGTTAATAAAACAGATTTAAACACTGGAAGACTGCAGATCTCCTGTGTTGTTAGGCGTGCCCAGGCTTTTTTATGGAAGAGAAATATTTTGTCTCTGTGTCTGCCTTTGCTGTAGGCAACTTGTCCCTTGCTGATAGATAACAACATTTACTCACAATGAAAATGACAGGAAAATTGTTTGCGTGCATGTGTGTGTGTATTCATTCTTTTTTGCCCCGGGAGAATATTTTATTCTAAAAGGGCTTTTGTGCTGTCAATTAAGTTTGTCTAAAAGCTGCTTTCATTCCACTGCTGTGGCAGTTGTTTCATGGACATTTTGAGGAAATACTTTGATGAGGTCTGAGCTTTCAGTTCAAGCCACACAATGCTATGAAATCCATAGCATTTAATCAATCAATCAATTGATGATGATTAATAACATTTAAAAGCGTTCAGTTGGTATTAAAATTACCAAAGCCTGACTCACAACAATAACCAATTACTGTAGCATATTTTTTCATATCTTGATGTACACTGAAAACCATAAATGATTCAGGCTCAGAGAAAAAATACAGTAGATATTGAAGGACTGAGCTAATATTCAGGAGCCTCAGATCTGTGCACAGCACCTTGCAAATTTTTAACCTGCCATGGGAAGGTGCTTACCCCACGCAAAGTCTTATGTAACAACCTCAAGGTCAAAAGGTCAAGGAAGACACATCCACATACCCAAATATGTCACAGTTGCATGTAAAACAGTTGTCTTAAAAGCACCATCCGATCTGTTGTTCACATATAAAATTAAAATAATGCAGGTGTAAAACAAAACAAGCAGAAACGCATCACTCACACACAAGCATACATTCTGTTATTGCACTGATCTTTCATAAAAAATGTTGCATATGGATGTGTTTTTCAGTATAGGTGTTGGGACGGCAGTTAGATGAAAACTGTCTTTTAATCTGTTTGTCCTGGTCTTTTATTGTCCTTTAACGTATGCATGATGGCAACACTTCGTGTGTGAATTCCCCCTAACCCTCTAAAGGTTGACCCGAGAATAAATGGTGAGATTTTTTATTTTTTATTTTTTCATCTGAAGCCTTTATTTAGCCCTTAAACAAAATACGAAAAAACTGACCAGATATTTTTTGTATATTCACCATTTATTACAGTACGATATCTCAAAGCTACTATAGTGTAGTCTTCTGCCTTCTGGAATCAGGTAGATCAGATTGTGTCCGACAGAGGTTTGAGCAAAGTTTTTACCATAAAGTGATGCAAAAAGGTCTCAGAAACTGAATGTATCCAATATGACACAAAAAGCATTGTAGGATTCTTCATGCATTTGAGCTCTGATGATAAACACCTGACAAACAAGAATACGCCACATTATAATATTCCCACATTTGTCACGTCTTAATAAGATTGCACAATCTAAATGTAAACTGATCAGTTTTCTACATTTATGTTACATAAAAACATTAACACACGTCAATGAGAACTCCAGCACACACACATTTACCTGACACGAAATGCTCTTATTCTCGCTGAGAAGGCAGCACAGTGTTAGATAATCATAGTAATTAATGTGTTAATTAATTAAGGCATGTTCTTTATTGTTACCTGTACTAAAGATGAAAGCATGCCATGAATTCAGTGTCATTTGCATCTTTAGTGGAGATAAGGTGGTCAAAGTGGCACCTGGAGCTGCGCTCAACCCAAAATCAGTTGGGATATATTAAGGAAAGATTCACAGGAACGCATGTACGCAAAAATTCATACATCTGAATATTTTTGAATGTATACTTTCCGAGTTTTGGTCGTACAGCATCTTTCAGTTTGAAAGATGTCCAATTCTTCATACATGAGGCCCTGAATCTGTCCAGTGAGGATATGAAGTGTTGGGAGAGCAAGTAAAGCAGTGAGAATAAGTGGATGTTGCTAAGCAGCAAGAAAAATAGGCAACCTTCCTCCAACAACATTTTAACCCTTGTTCTTAGCAGTATGAGAGACTCCACCAGCATTTCTATTGGGGATGATAATGGATGGGTGCACATATGTGTGTGCAGCTCATATTGTGAGGAGAAAATTTAATTCACACAATGGCATAGTTTGGACTTGTCTTACTTTTGGAGAAAGCCAGACTAGTTGGTTGGAAATTAATGCAAGACATTGCTGTATGATTTTATGCAAACATAATGTTAAGCCTGTGATTGTATTCATTTATATACACACACCATCCCCAGAAAGAGCTTGTCTCCCAGCAGCTGAATGGTTACTTCAGTCTGCTGGCAGAATCTTGACATCCACACCTTGCTCTGTGTAATTGGTACACTGAGGGATAAAGGTGGTTTGATGGCACCTGCATGTAGATAAGTTCTTATTACTTTTGCGTATAAAAACCTTTTGACTTCAGACTGGTTTCAGGAATTTCTTATGTTGCACTTGAATAATTACAAATATCAATCCTGTTCTGTGAGGGAGAGCATTAAATAAGAAAACTGAATAGCACAGCAAATGCATAAAAAGTTTCTCAAATTTCATTAAACGGAGTCAGTGATGAATGTCCAGGTACCACATCAATTTTTCCCTCCTGAAAATGTTATATTCACATTCAAGACTTGTGCAAACATTTAAACAAAACACAATGATTGATGTAATTTTTTATAAAAAAAATCCTGATTCTTTTCACTTTTTAAATATCTTCCTTAAATTGCAAAGTTTCGGGCATTCACTTTACAGACCTGAATGGAGGCTTGTGGCTGTTTTTCTCTGTCTACTGCAGTTCTGTGACAGTATAGGGCACTGGGGCTGGTACTCGTAGCCATTCAGCTGTTACATAACTGGAGTGAAAGTAGGGTCATACTCCTGGTTTGTGTTTGATCACCATAGACAGCATCTCGAGGCGCATCAGTAGAGAGCAGAGTGTCCACTTTGGGGATCTCTTCAGTGCTTCTCTGCTCTTTTAGGACGTGCTGTTGGCTTTAGCACACTGTGACATCCAACACGCACTGAGACAGTTTCAAGTGTGAAGCAGCTGGGACGACTGCACCTCCAAGTTAAAGGAAATAGTTTTTGGCTAGAAAATGGTGGGTTACTCCATTCATGCTGGGAGCCAGCTGCTGCACGTCTTAAAATATCTCTGGCTTTGTTCAGTAGAGCAAGAAAACAACAGGAGATACAGTACAGGTTGTAACATTAAAAGCAATATTCTTTTGTACCAGTTGACAACCTTAAACATTTCACAAAGTGAAAACCAAACTTTAAAAAGGACATGTTTGGAAAAGAAATCAAAATATAATGCAAGATAAGCACCTCTTAGAGTACAAAATATTCATTGGCTAAATATCAATAAAATAGAAATGGAAATGGATGCTACAGCAAAAAATGACATAAAAAACAAAATCCAAGCAACTTGTCTTTCTCCCTAAAATGTCCCATCTGTTTTATGTGCTGTCACGCATCCAGAGAACAGTATATGGGATCTCTAGTGGTTATGAGTAGATCTGCACATGAAGGATAAAATGACATTCACAATGTTGCAAGTCACATTGTAAAAAGAGACAGCCATGATCTTTTCCTAAGCCTGACCAAGAGATGTTACTGCCCAGAGCAAACCAGGAAATAATGTTGCATTGTGCGTTTTTCTTTACAAAAGGCCATGGTTAACAGAAAAATGTTACTTTTAATGGCATCTTATGTAATCCATCTGCAGATTTAATTACAGTCATTTAGTCTAAACAATGGTTGCTATTACTCCACTAAATCAACCAGGAACTGTGAAAAATGTTCAAATGTTTTGTTGTTACATACAGAATGTACTGTATGTTAATACCATATCTGTTAAAAATAAATAAATAAATAAAAAAGACAGATATGACCATTTAGTTAGAGAAAGTAATTGGATGAATTGCTTGGGGACAAGGCAGAGAATGTGCTGGTAATAAGGAAGGGTTTCCCAAAATAGTCATGCATGCATGTGAATGAAAGTGTCCTTCGGTGGATCTGCATGCCATTTCTCACTAGGCAGATGAAAACAAAGTTTAAAGGTGCCACGACATCAAATTTCACTTTTCGGGGGTTTTGGGGGTATAATATGATTCGTTGAGCACTGATGAGGCCATGTGAATGTCCAGAGTGAGAATCAAAGTTCCTGTTTTAGGTCTGTCATCTTTGTCTCTGTTCAGAAATGGTTGAATCAGACAGCAGGCTATCATTCTACGTAGTTCTATCATTCTACGTAATTCAATTGCTCCAATAAGAGCACACTATCAAGTAAACAGCCTCCCCCTCCTCTCCTAACGGTCTATGCACTGTTTGCTTCGCTCCCCCGCTCCCCCTTCCCTATCTGATTCAGCTGTGTATGGAGCTAGTAGTAACTTCTGTGCAGTCAGGTCTGGGTTTTCAAACAAATGGATTTAAAAGAAAACTTCTGCAGCAACACTGAGGGAGGCGACCACAACCTTGTCATTACCTGTAAGTTTATTTATTTTCTAAATGCTGTCTTGTCTGATAAACGTAGCTCACTGTCTAAAGTGCCAATGTTGCTAGCAGTTAGCCTTTAGCAAACTCCGACCGCAGCTTGACCTATTCTCCAAATAAGGTCATTGCCAAATAAGGTGTAGCCAATCAAAATGAAGTCAACATGGTCCCCGGGTAAAGCTCCATATCATCACCGGACCCAACTGTATTACTGAGGAAGTGAGGTCTGGCGTTTCAAAACAATACTCCGCTGTAAAAAATGCTGTTTTTTTCTTTGGAGTATTTACATATGCAGTAATGCCAACAACATAAACTAGTTATTACTGCTATGTCATCACTCTGAAAAAAAACCTTGTCAAATACATAATGATAATACATATTTAGGGAAAGTGGTAGCCAAGTGGGTATAAAAGTGGTTTGCCAAAAGAGGGGAACCAATCTGGGCCCCTGAGGAAGGCCTTTAACCCCACTGATTCTTTGTATTATAAAATACAAAGAATACTGGAGGAACTATTTACCCCCCAAAATCTGTAAATTACAAGAAATGTAGCCTACTGTTTGTTAAACAGAAAGGTTTAAGTTTGCTCTCACAAGAAGGGAGGGTCTCTTACTTAGGGAGGACACCACAACCTGAAAGAACAACATATTAAACAAGGGAAACTTAAAATAATAGGAATATTAAATGTTATTCTAAATTTTACAGAAAGCCATGAACATGGGGAAAATATGATCTTGCTGGCAGTACCAGTATCAGTAATCTGGCTGCTACATATCAGATCAGGTGAAGGATTTTCAGGGAGTTACAACTCGCTGTAATGGTATTATCGTATAAGCCAGCCTGGGTGGGAAAAATTTATGGACTATTTTTTTTTGTGTTTAGTTTTGGCAGGTGCTCCTCCTGACTGTGGCAATAATTTACAAATAAAATAAATCAGATGAAAGAAATGTGTACGGTTCTGCCGGAGGTTTTCCCTCCCTGTTAAACGGATGTTTTCCTTCCCACTGTCGCCACCACTCCGCGTTTGCTCATGATGGGGTACTGGACCAGGTCAAGTCAAGATTCAATCCAATTTGTTGGTTTCCTTAGCTAGGCTACAATGAATCTGACCTGATTTTTTTTCTGTCTGTTAAGCACCCTGAGGTGACATTGTCATGAATAGACGCTATACAAATAAAGTTGAATTGAATTGAATAGACAATTGCTTAATATGAGAACCAAACACTGATGAAAAACAACTCCTCAGATAATACTTATAATACTTAGGGCCCGATTTACGAAAGGTTTGCGCTTGTTAAAACAGGCGCTATCTTCATTACGCACGCAATAATCCGCCAGAGCTGATTTACAAAGCAGGGCAAAAGGAGGTTTGCGCCTGTCAAGGGGCAAAATAGCGCCGCTGTCCATTTTGCGCATCTGCTGCGGATGAATATGCAAACAGGGCGTTTCTGCCAGAAGGCGCAAAATATTGGGAGGAGACTATGCAAAACCTCAGTTTAACACGCGCAATGTGATCTATCAACCGTTCAACGGAAAGCGGGGGCAAAAGATTGCGTGTAATTTAGCACGTCTGAAAAGCAGGTATAACTGGCAGCTTTACGCACTGATGGCTGAAAGAATGCTGCACACAGGACTGCAGACATCGGGTCAGAATCATTTCTCATGATGTGTTCAGGCGACACGTCAAGTTTTCATTATTTAATTAAATAACAATCAACATCACTGTTAAACACGAGTTATTCTAGACATGAACCAGAACATCTGCAGCTGCAGCTTCATGGTGGTTAAAGCTGATATTAATTATGTCTTTTTATTTTCTTTTACTTTTTGCCAATGGCATATTTTTAAATTAAAATCATCTCCTGCTCCTCCACGCCGCAGCGACTGCTGCTGCTCTGAGGTTGCTGTCCTGCGTGAAGTTGGCCCCCACCCCACAAAAAACTCAGTGAAAATAACCAGTAACGTCGCACAAACTAATGATACTATTTTTTACTGAGTTTTGCGTGGGGTGGGGGGCAATTACGCAGGTCCCGCGCCTGGCATTGTGCCAAAGAGCGCGCAGTCTGTGCGTAATATCAGATCATCTTCAACAGCGTGTCCTTATCCATGTCCTTAAACTGGCCTCTTCTTACGATCCACAGGGAAACCTGCTGCATTGTTTTTATTTATAGTTATTATGAGGAGTTCATTTGCAAAAACAGACAAACGCCACTGTGGAAAAACAGTTAACTGCTTTTGTTGCTGTTGGGTACAAACGCCATATCTCCATTTTACATCATTAAAACTCTCTACTTCACGTGAGCTTGATTTTCTGAAAATATTCAAAAAGTAAATGAAGAGTTTATTTGCAAAAGCAGTTAACTCCGTTTTTTTCTAAATGGCGTTTGTCTATTTTTGAAAATGAACTCTTCATATTTATCTTATATTCTGTTTTTTATTTGCCTCATTATATCTCTGAAACTAACATCTCTCTATCAGGATGAATTTCATTTTGCGTTTACCACATGCTCTTCTGAACTTTCCGTGGCGCAGGGAGAGCGCACGCTAAATCCTCATTTAAATCCTGCTGTTTGCGCCTGTTACAGATTGCGCGTGTAATCTTTGTAGATCACCCGCAAACGCTAAAATGACAGCGCACGCTATTTTTTTTGCGAGGCAAAGACATTAGACTCGCAATTTGGAGTCTTTGTAAATCAGGCCCTTAGAGTATTATCTGAAGCCAAGGTGAGGCCATGTAGAATATTTATAAGGCAGGATAAGGTACACTGTAGCATGAAGATTACTCGTTCGCTTTTATGAGTGCAAACTATTCTTACTGAACTGAAAACTGGTGGTGTCTAAAAACTTTTCTCATTAATGTATGTCTTAGCTAATGTAATCATTCAGTGATGTTCATATTTGTTCAGTAACGTGAATTTTTAACATCTGTGATGCAGAGGGAAACTTTTCTGCCTTATTTGCACAATTTTTCACCCAGCCAGGGAGAGCAAAGCCAAAATGAAAAGAAGTGCAGATATCAAAAGCTTCTTTGTCAAAAAAAGAAAAGAGTCAGATCCAGCCAGAGCTTCCAGCAGTGATAAAGTCCAGTCAAGTCAACAGCTTAGGGACGACGATAGTGAGGAGCAATTAGCTCCACCTGCACAGGATGGTAGGTCCAGTTCTGGTGGCACCATGTGTTCTTAAGAATAATTCTTAACTTTGATATGTACATACACATTCAGTCTTTACAAGCATACACAGTTCATCAACCTATTTCCACCACAAATACACAGAAAGCTAAAATATCCCAGAGCAAAACATCAGCATATTGATTTTTTATTTATTATTTGTGTCTTAAGATTCCTCATCTTCAGCTGGCCAGCCCCCCCACCCAACTGAGTCTGCTCCAGCAGTGTCTGCAGCTTCACCTGCTCATGATGGTATGTCAACTTCTGTGTCTTCTACATGTGTCCTCCATAAACAGTTATCTTAAGTTGTCATCTACTGTCAACTTTGATTTCATGTAGAATATCCACTTGTCAGAGGTGGAAATAATACACAAATATTGTACTAAATTACAAATGCAGTCACATGTAAAAAATGTACTTATTTACAAGTACTAGACAAGTGGCATTATTAAAATCATACTTAAAGTTACAGTTGCAAAGTAACCTTTTAAACAATGACTTTAATGATGCTAATTTAATTTGTTCAGGCTAAAGAAATGACAATGCAATAGAAAATAATGACTTTGACCTGTTTTTTTTTTATTAAATGAACTGATACAAAAGGATTATATATATATATATATATATATATAATGCCTGAACCTTAAATTAAACTTGAAAATTAAATAGTAAAACAATGCCAGAGGTGGAGAAAGTACAAAAATATTGTACTTCATCACAAGTACAATTATATTTTTGATATTTTACTTAATTACAGGTACAGTTACAGATTTTAAAAACTACTGAGAAAAGTTACAAGTTACAAAAAAAAAAAAATTAATTACAGTAATGCAAGTGCATGTAACTAGTTGCTTTCCACGACTGTCACTTGTTATAAATCAAACTCCACACTGACATACCATTCTGTTCTTTCAACCTTAATTCAAAAACATTTATAAAAAAAAATACTGGGAAAGGTATTTTGAGTTGAATGCTGAAATATGAATGAACAACGACATCGTGTGTCTAGGTTGTAGTTGCAACGGCAGGAAAACAACTCCAGCCGCTGGGATGCCAGGCTCGCTGCCGATTGCGCAGAGTGACCAACAGTGCAGCAGCATGTCCAACAAGTAACGCAGAGGAGTTTATAACTGACAGCTAACGTCAGCCATGCTAGCAAACAGGCTAGCAGGACCGATGCAGGAGGAAAGTCGCCATCTCCGCAGTTCCGACTCCTGCGGAAAACGCGTACAGGGTCCATTTAGTGAGGACTACACCCAAATTTTACTCCAGGTTTTGCTCTTCTCGGGTCACTCCTCCTCAGAAACGGATAACAACACTCTCCAGGGCTCTGAAGCAGCTGCTTCACTCGTCGCTTCCACGGTTTTCCCCTGTACAGGCCTGACTATGACCAAGATATTGTTTCCACACAGAGATCGCATTGCTTGGCAACCTGCAATGGCGGTGTGTATTGGCTTATAGACGTAAATACAATGCCATTATCGAACCCGTCAAAATTTATTTTATAATTATTTTTAGGCTAAGTATAATTTTTCTTGGAAATGTTTGTACTTTCATTCTGTACACCCCCAAACGACCTGTGGTGGTATTATTTTTTAAAAAATATAGCTTT
>JALJCO010003890.1:2500-96848 GCA_023101725.1 Atherinomorus stipes | reverse complement strand
TACCGAAGCTGGTACCGATAGGTACCGGAAGCTGGTACCGATCGGCACTGCAAGCTGGTACCGCATCGATTCGAATGTGAACGGTACCGGGTCCCGAAATTATACTCCGACATGCTCCTGCATCAATAATACGCAGTAGCGCCGAACCCGGTGATGTCATGCATGTGAAAACCTGGTTAGGAACCTGATGCGGATGATGATGATGATGATGATGATGAACGTTGACGGCTATGAGAATAAACTAAATAAGTTTGTCATTATAAAGACTCTTATTTATTTAGGTTTTTCCATCAAGTTGTGAACGTGTTACAGTGAAAAATAAAACAACTTCACTGTCAGCTAAAAATAGATTTTTAATCCTTGGAGAGTTCAGCTGGTTGACACAGATCTGCGCACTGATACGCGCATCACAGTCAAAGTACTTTGCATGTTACTGTGACGGTTAAAGACTTGAACTGTATCTGGAATGTCTGTTCCTGCAGAAATGTGCGGGGGGGCTGCAGGAAACACGGCTGTGAGGACAGAGCAGCAGCAGTCTGGCGTTCGTGAAACCTGAAACGGCTTCAGCGAGACATCCGCCGGCGAGGAAACGGACGAGCCTTTCTGCACGCTCAGCGGGTGACACCGGAAATCTGCCATCAATGAGAGCTTTTCTCCTCTGAGTCCCATCCCCGTGGCCTGTTTCCATGACAACCCCTCCCTCCATCCACCTGCGAGCTCCAGCTGCCGAGCCGGAGAAGTCCCCAGAGCCTGAAATCTGATGGACAAGGTCAACACCCTGCAGGTGGGAGAGCGCTGGAACACCATGTCTGCTTCAGAGGTGTGGAGGGGGCGCTGCATGCGCTACAGGTGGGAGCAGAAAGCCGCTCTCGCCTCCCCTTTCACGCCGGTGGAGACACGGGAACCGGCTGCTGCAGATGAGACGGCAACAAACGGAAAACCACCGATTCTGATGCCAGTTTCATCTTTCCGAGGAGCAGCTGATGACAGTTAGAGACGCACCGATCCAGGTTTTTCCATCCAGGCCGATACCATACCCAATATCGATCCGATACTACTGATAAACGAATGAACCATGTTGCCATGTGAATGAAGGCATCAGGCTTCACATATGTGAACATTTACAGGCACCACAAACAGCTTTGATGTTCAGTTTCAGTGAACTTGTTAATAAAACATATTTGCATTTTTTTTCCATCACTGTACTGACAAAACCCTGAACCGTGACTTGAACCGTTACAGCCCGACACCCGTTGACATCAGAATTATTACTGACCGTGGTATAAAACAAACTACAGGTACTACCCAAAAAATTAGAATATCCTGAAAAAGTTTATGCATTTCTATACTTCAACTTAAAAGGTGCAATTTACATATTGTATAGATAAATAATATGTGAATCAATATATTTGCAGCTTTTATTTGTTTGGATGTTGCTGATTAGAAGTTGCAGCTTAAGAAAACCTCTAAATCAACAACTCAAAAAATGAGAATATTGCATGAAATCAATTATAAAAGGACTTTAAATCCAAAAATATGCGTCCTCCTGCAGTAGAATCTTGCATGTGTACTGAGAACTTGGTTTGGTCCTTTAGCATGAATGACTCCTGAACCCGGCGTGGCATGGATGCTAGCAGCTTTAACCCGCCGTGGCATGGATGCTAGCAGCTTTAACCCGGCGTGGCATGGATGCTAGCAGCTTTAACCCGGCGTGGCATGGATGCTAGCAGCTTTACCCGGCGTGGCATGGATGCTAGCAGCTTTAACCCGGCGTGGCACGGATGCTAGCAGCTTTAACCCGGCGTGGCATGGATGCTAGCAGCTTTAACCCGGCGTGGCACGGATGCTAGCAGCTTTAACCCGGCGTGGCACGGATGCTAGCAGCTTTAACCCGGCGTGGCACGGATGCTAGCAGCTTTAACCCGGCGTGGCAAGGATGCTAGCAGCTTTAACCCGGCGTGGCATGGATGCTACCAGCTTTAACCCGGCGTGGCACGGATGCTAGCAGCTTTAACCCGGCGTGGCATGGATGCTAGCAGCTTTAACCCGGCGTGGCATGGATGCTAGCAGCTTTAACCCGGCGTGGCATGGATGCTAGCAGCTTTAACCCGGCGTGGCATGGATGCTAGCTTTTAACCCGGCGTGGCACGGATGCTAGCAGCTTTAACCCGGCGTGGCATGGATGCTACCAGCTTTAACCCGGCGTGGCATGGATGCTAGCAGCTTTAACCCGGCGTGGCAAGGATGCTAGCAGCTTTAACCCGGCGTGGCACGGATGCTACCAGCTTTAACCCGGCGTGGCATGGATGCTAGCAGCTTTAACCCGGCGTGGCATGGATGCTAGCAGCTTTAACCCGGCGTGGCATGGATGCTAGCAGCTTTAACCCGGCGTGGCATGGATGCTAGCAGCTTTAACCCGGCGTGGCATGGATGCTAGCAGCTTTAACCCGGCGTGGCACGGATGCTAGCAGCTTTAACCCGGCGTGGCATGGATGCTAGCAGCTTTAACCCGGCGTGGCATGGATGCTAGCAGCTTTAACCCGGCGTGGCATGGATGCTAGCAGCTTTAACCCGGCGTGGCATGGATGCTAGCAGCTTTAACCCGGCCGTGGCATGGATGCTAGCAGCTTTAACCCGGCGTGGCACGGATGCTAGCAGCTTTAACCCGGCGTGGCACGGATGCTAGCAGCTTTAACCCGGCGTGGCATGGATGCTAGCAGCTTTAACCCGGCGTGGCATGGATGCTAGCAGCTTTAACCCGGCGTGGCACAGATGCTAGCAGCTTTAACCCGGCGTGGCACGGATGCTAGCAGCTTTAACCCGGCGTGGCATGGATGCTAGCAGCTTTAACCCGGTGTGGCACAGATGCTAGCAGCTTTAAACCCGACGTGGATGCTCAAGTCAGCTTTCCAGAGCTGGCGTGGCATGGATGCTAGCAGCTATAACCCGGCGTGGCATGGATGCTACCAGCTTTAACACGGCGTGGCATTGATGCTGGGCAGCTTTTAACCCGGCGTGGCATGGATGCTAGCAGCTTTAACCCGGTGTGGCACAGATGCTAGCAGCTTTAACCCGACGTGGATGCTAGCAGCTTTAAGCTGGCGTGGCATGGATGCTAGCAGCTTTAACCCGGCGTGGCATGGATGCTACCAGCTTTAACCCGGCGTGGCATGGATGCTAGCAGCTTTAACCCGGCGTGGCATGGATGCTAGCAGCTTTATCCCGGCGTGGCACGGATGCTAGCAGCTTTATCCCGGCGTGGCATTGATGCTAGCAGCTTTAACCCGGCGTGGCATGGATGCTACCAGCTTTAACCCGGCGTGGCATGGATGCTAGCAGCTTTAACCCGGCGTGGATGCTACCAGCTTTAACCCGGCGTAGCATGGATGCTAGCAGCTTTAACCCGGTATATGAACAAACTCCGTCTCTTTAAAATCCCGGGAGCAGCTCGACACGTGCAGATGACAAAACGATGCATCGTTGGTCAGGTGATGGAAACAATGCAGGAAAAACTTCTGGTTCTTCAGATGGAGGCAGAGTCGAGTAAACGGGCTCAAATGTGACATCCAGAGTGGAAACATGATCCATTTCTGACGTTTGACTGAAGTCTGATTCTCACCCGTTACGTACTTCTGGTTTCTGTGAAAAAGGTCTATTGTAACCTTTACCCCCATCCCTAACCCCGAACCCTAACCTCACTATCGGGTCACGCCCATCGGATGTCCGGCACTGCCTCATGTCCGTCTCCTGCGAGCTGCAGGTGGGGGTACTTGGACCGAGTGGGCACGCTGCTTTTGTTTTGTCGGCTTTCTTCTTTTCTTTCCTCCTCCCTCTTCATCAAAATGGGGGTGCTCCCAGGCGGGGACTTGAAGTTTGACGACGCTTCCTTTAGCTCAACGAGCTTTCATGCCATGTTGTTAGAAACAGGATGGTCAGCGCGCTGCAGCGAGTGGAGGCGAAGATTCAACGGTCCGTCGCTCAATTAGGTCCAGTGGCACCAAAACACTTAATGAAACAATAAATAGCTAAATAAACAGTTCAGTCCAGGATCATGCCGACCCGAGAGCAGCGTACCGAACGGTTCCACACAAGTACACAATGCAGCCTGCGGGTGTGCGTTATTTCTGTATATACGCACATCCAGTTAAATCACTGTCGTATCATTGCGCCACTGAATGAAATCACCATAGCAACGCTCACACCGGCTGCCGGCATACAATAGTTCCTATACGTTAGCAATTTTAGCGAGTTTAATAAAGTGCATAAACGTTTGTAATTGAATGTTAACTCTGTGGTATAATCGGATTAAACAACTGGGATCCGTGCGTTATACGGTTTTAATGCACGGTCTGGTGCTGACTCCAGGTCTGGAGCTGACTCCAGGTCTGACTTCAGGTCTGGAGCTGACTCCAGGTCTGACTCCAGGTCTGGAGCTGACTCCAGGTCTGACTCCAGGTCTGACTCCAGGTCTGGCGCTGACTCCAGGTCTGACTCCAGGTCTGGCTCCAGGTCTGGCTCCAGGTCTGACTCCAGGTCTGGCTCCAGGTCTGACTCCAGGTCTGACTCCAGGTCTGGCTCCAGGTCTGACTCCAGGTCTGGCTCCAGGTCTAGCGCTGGCTCCAGGTCTGGCTCCAGGTCTGGCTCCAGGTCTGGCTCCAGGTCTGACTCCAGGTCTGACTCCAGGTCTGGCGCTGACTCCTGGTCTGGCTCCAGGTCTGACTCCAGGTCTGGTTCTGACTCCAGGTCTGACTCCAGGTCTGGCTCCAGGTCTGGCTCCAGGTCTGACTCCAGGTCTGACTCCAGGTCTGGCTCCAGGTCTGACTCCAGGTCTGGCTCCCAGGTCTGGCTGGCCCAGGTCTGACTCCAGGTCTGACTCCAGGTCTGGCTCCAGGTCTGACTCCAGGTCTGGCTCCAGGTCTAGCGCTGGCTCCAGGTCTGGCGCTCAGGTCTGGCTCCAGGTCTGACTCCAGGTCTGGCTCCAGGTCTGACTCCAGGTCTGACTCCAGGTCTGGCTCCAGGTCTGGCTCCAGGTCTGGCTCCAGGTCTGGCTCCAGGTCTGACTCCAGGTCTGGCTCCAGGTCTGGCTCCAGGTCTGACTCCAGGTCTGGCTCCAGGTCTGGCGCTGACTCCAGGTCTGGCTCCAGGTCTGACTCCAGGTCTGACTCCAGGTCTGACTCCAGGTCTGGCGCTGACTCCAGGTCTGACTCCAGGTCTGGCGCTGACTCCAGGTCTGACTCCAGGTCTGACTCCAGGTCTGGAGCTGACTCCAGGTCTGACTCCAGGTCTGGCGCTGACTCCAGGTCTGGCTCCAGGTCTGGCTCCAGGTCTGACTCCAGGTCTGACTCCAGGTCTGACTCCAGGTCTGGCGCTGACTCCAGGTCTGACTCCAGGTCTGGCGCAGACTCCAGGTCTGGCGCTGACTCCAGGTCTGGCGCTGACTCCAGGTCTGACTCCAGGTCTGGCGCTGACTCCAGGTCTGACTCCAGGTCTGACTCCAGGTCTGGCGCTGACTCCTGGTCTGACTCCAGGTCTGACTCCAGGTCTGGCGCTGACTCCAGGTCTGACTCCAGGTCTGGCGCTGACTCCAGGTCTGACTCCAGGTCTGACTCCAGGTCTGGCGCTGACTCCAGGTCTGACTCAAGGTCTGGCGCTGACTCCAGGTCTGACTCCAGGTCTGGCTCCAGGTCTTTTGCTGACTCCAGGTCTGGCGCTGACTCCAGGTCTGGCGCTGACTCCAGGTCTGGCGCTGACTCCAGGTCTGACTCCAGGTCTGACTCCAGGTCTGGCGCTGACTCCAGGTCTGACTCCAGGTCTGACTCCAGGTCTGACTCCAGGTCTGGAGCTGGCTCCAGGTCTGACTCCAGGTCTGACTCCAGGTCTGACTCCAGGTCTGGCGCTGACTCCAGGTCTGACTCCAGGTCTGACTCCAGGTCTGGCGCTGACTCCAGGTCTGACTCCAGGTCTGGAGCTGGCTCCAGGTCTGACTCCAGGTCTGGCGCTGACTCCAGGTCTGACTCCAGGTCTGGCGCTGGCTCCAGGTCTGACTCCAGGTCTGACTCCAGGTCTGACTCCAGGTCTGGCGCTGACTCCAGGTCTGGCTCCAGGTCCAGAGCTGACTCCAGGTCTGGTGCTGACTCCAGGTCTGACTCCAGGTCTGGCGCTGACTCCAGGTCTGGAGCTGGCTCCAGGTCTGGCTCCAGGTCTGACTCCAGGTCTGGCGCTGACTCCAGGTCTGACTCCAGGTCTGACTCCAGGTCTGACTCCAGGTCTGGCGCTGACTCCAGGTCTGACTCCAGGTCTGACTCCAGGTCTGGCGCTGACTCCAGGTCTGGCGCTGACTCCAGGTCTGACTCCAGGTCTGACTCCAGGTCTGACTCCAGGTCTGGCGCTGACTCCAGGTCTGACTCCAGGTCTGGCTCCAGGTCTGACTCCAGGTCTGACTCCAGGTCTGACTCCAGGTCTGGCGCTGACTCCAGGTCTGACTCCAGGTCTGGCTCCAGGTCTGACTCCAGGTCTGACTCCAGGTCTGGTGCTGACTCCAGGTCTGACTCCAGGTCTGGCGCTGACTCCAGGTCTGACTCCAGGTCTGGCGCTGACTCCAGGTCTGGCGCTGACTCCAGGTCTAACTCCAGGTCTGGCGCTGACTCCAGGTCTGACGCTGACTCCAGGTCTGACTCCAGGTCTGACGCTGACTCCAGGTCTGACTCCAGGTCTGACTCCAGGTCTGGCGCTGACTCCAGGTCTGGAGCTGACTCCAGGTCTGGCTCCAGGTCTGGCGCTGACTCCAGGTCTGACTCCAGGTCTGATTCTGACTCCAGGTCTGACTCCAGGTCTGGAGCTGACTCCAGGTCTGATTCTTACTCCAGGTCTGACTCCAGGTCTGGCGCTGACTCCAGGTCTGACTCCAGGTCTGGTGCTGACTCCAGGTCTGGAGCTGACTCCAGGTCTGACTCCAGGTCTGGTGCTGACTCCAGGTCTGGCGCTGACTCCAGGTCTGACTCCAGGTCTGGCGCTGACTCCAGGTCTGACTCCAGGTCTGGCGCTGACTCCAGGTCTGGCTCCAGGTCTGACTCCAGGTCTGACTCCAGGTCTGGCGCTGACTCCAGGTCTGGCTCCAGGTCTGGAGCTGACTCTAGGTCTGACTCCAGGTCTGGAGCTGACTCCAGGTCTGACTCCAGGTCTGGTTCTGACTCCAGGTCTGAGCCTCAGCACCTCCAGGTCTGACTCCAGGTCCTGGGAGCTGACCTCCAGGTCTGCTCCAGGTCCTGACTCCAGGTCTGGTATCTGACTCCAGGTCAGACTCCAGGTCTGACTCCAGGTCTGGAGCTGACTCCAGGTCTGACTCCAGGTCTGACTCCAGGTCTGACTCCAGGTCTGGCGCTGACTCCAGGTCTGACTCCAGGTCTGGCTCCAGGTCTGGCTCCAGGTCTGGAGCTGACTCCAGGTCTGACTCCAGGTCTGGAGCTGACTCCAGGTCTGACTCCAGGTCTGGTTCTGACTCCAGGTCTGACTCCAGGTCTGACTCCAGGTCTGGAGCTGACTCCAGGTCTGACTCCAGGTCTGACTCCAGGTCTGGTTCTGACTCCGGGTCTGACTCCAGGGTCTGACTCAGGTCTGGAGCTGACTCCAGGTCTGACTCCAGGTCTGACTCCAGGTCTGGAGCTGGACTCAGGTCTGACTCCAGGTCTGACTCCAGGTCTGGCGCTGACTCCAAGGTCTGACTCCAGGTCTGGCTCCAGGTCTGCTCCAGGTCTGGAGCTGACTCCAGGTCTGACTCCAGATCTGGAGCTGACTCCCAGGTCTGACTCCAGGTCTGGTTCTGACTCCAGGTCTGACTCCAGGTCTGACTCCAGGTCTGGAGCTGACTCCAGGTCTGACTCCAGGTCTGACTCCAGGTCTGGTTCTGACTCCAGGTCTGACTCCAGGTCTGACTCCAGGTCTGGAGCTGACTCCAGGTCTGACTCCAGGTCTGACTCCAGGTCTGACTCCCAGGTCTGGCGCTGACTCCAGGTCTGACTCCCGAGGTCATGGCTCAGGTCTGGCTTCAGGTCCTGGCTCCAGGTCTGGCCTCCAGGTCTGGCTCCTGGGTCTGGCTCCAGGTCTGACTCCAGGTCTGGCTCCAGGTCTGGCTCCAGGTCTGACTCCAGGTCTGGCTCCAGGTCTAAGCCTTTGGCTCCAGGTCTGGCTCCAGGTCTGGCTCCAGGTCTGGCTCTCAGGTCTGACTCCAGGTCTGACTCAAGGAGTCTGGCGCTGACTCCTGGTCTGGCTCCAGGTCTGGCGCTGACTCAGGTCTGACTCAGGTCCTGGCTCCGTGTCTGGCGCTGACTCCAGGTCTGGCGCTGACTCCAGGTCTGACTCCAGGTCTGGCTCCAGGTCTGGCTCCAGGTCTGACTCCAGGTCTGGCTCCAAGGTCTGGCTCCAGGTCTGACTCCAGGTCTGACTCCAGGTCTGGCTCCAGGTCTGACTCCAGGTCTGGCTCAAGGTCACAGCTGGCTCCAGGTCTGGCTCCAGGTCTGGCTCCAGGTCTGACTCCAGGTCTGACTCCAGGTCTGGTTCTGACTCCAGGTCCCTGACTCAAGGTCTGGCTCCAGGTCTGGCTCCAGGTCTGACTCCAGGTCTGACTCCAGGTCTGGACTCGACCTGGGTCAGACTCCAGACCTGGCACTCCAGGTCTGACTCCAGGTCTGACTCCAGGTCTGACTCCAGGTCTGACTCCAGACCTGAATCCAGGCCTGGATCCAGACCTGGGAGTCACGCCAGACACTGGAGTCAGACCCAAGTCAGACCTGGAGTCAGCTCCAGACCCTGGGAGTCAGCGCTGGAGTCCAGACCTGGCTCCAGGTCAGAATCCAGATCTGAGTCCGACCTGGCCCCGACCTAGAGTCTGGCTCCAGACCTAGAGTCAGACCTGGATCCAGGTCAGAATCCAGGCCTGGAGCCAGACCTGGCCCCAGGTCTGACTCCAGACCTGAGTCCAGATCTGGCAGCTCCCAGACCTGGATCCAGACCTGAGTCCAGGCCTGGACCAGGGGTCTAGACCTGACTCCAGACCTGGATCCAGGCCTGGAGCCAGGCCAGACCCAGAGTCAGACTCCAGAGTCAGCGCCAGACCTAGTCAGCACCAGACCTGGAGTCAGGACCTGGAGTCAGCTCCAGACCTAGTCAGCACCAGACCTGGAGTCAGACCTGGAGTCAGCGCCAGACCTGGAGTCAGACCTGGAGTAAGAATCACTGGAGTCAGCCCTGTGACCTGGAGTCAGACCTGAGCTAGAATCAGACCTGGAGTCAGACCTGGAGTCTGACGCCAGGCCTGGCGCTGACTCCTGGTCAGGCTCCAGATCTGACTCAGGGTCTGGATCTGGACTCAGGCCTGGACTCCAGGACTGGAGCCAGGCCAGACCAGAGTCAGACTCCAGGTCAGACTCAGATCTGAGTCCAGACCTGGTTATGACTCCAGAGTCAGCGCCAGATCTGACTCCAGGCCAGAGCTGGACTCAGGCCAGAGTCCAGGTCTAGACCTGGACTCCAGGCCTGGACTCAGCACCAGACCTGGACTCCAGACCTGGATCCAGGACTGGATCCAGACCTGACTCCAGGCCTGGAGTCAGCGCCAGGCCTGAGTCAGACTCAGTCCAGACCTGGAGTCAGACCTGAAGCCAGACCTGAGCCAGACTAGGCAGCGCCAGACCTGGCTCCAGACCTGGAGTCCAGGACTGGCTGCAGGACTGAGTCAGCGCCAGACTCTAGGTCAGCGCCTGATCTGGGTCAGCCCTGGAGTCAGACTCTAGAGTCAGCCCAGACCTGGAGCCAGGCCTGGAGCAGACTCCAGAGTCAGACCTGCAGGTCAGACGCCAGACCTGGAGTCCAGGCCTGGAGCCAGGCCAGACTCCAGACCTGGAGCTCAGCGCCAGACCTGGAGTCCAGATCTGAACACCAGATCTGGACTCCAGCTCTGGACCAGGAGACCCCAGACCTGGGTCCATGGGCCTAGACCTGGCACCAGGTCAGGCCCAGACCTGGAGTCAGACTCCAGGCCAGCTCCAGACCTGGAGTCAGACCTGGAGTTACTGAGTCAGAGAGTCAGACTCTAGGTCAGCGCCAGACCTGGAGCCAGACCTGAGTCAGACCTGGACTCCAGGCCAGACTCCAGGAGTCAGCAAAAGACCTGGAGTCAGCGCCAGACCTGGAGCCAGCTAAAGACCTGAGCCCAGACCTGGAGCCAGACCTGGAGCCTGGCGCCAGACCTGGAGCCAGACCTGGAGTCCAGGCCAGACCTAGGTCAGGCACCAGGTCTAGCCCTGGAGCCAGCTTCACACCAGGGTCAGCACCAGACCTGGAGTCCAGACCTGGAGTCAGCGCCAGACCTGGAGCCAGACCTGGATCCAGGTCTGACTCCAGGCTCTGGGTCAGACCTGGAGTCAGAATCCAGGCCTGGAGTCAGACCTAGAGTCAGGCCCAGATCTGACCCAGGACTGGACTCAGGTCCAGACCTGGAGTCTAGGCCAGACACTGGAGTCAGACCATTGGACTCAGGCCTGGAGCCAGGTCAGACTTGGAGTCAGGCCTGGACTCAGGTCAGACTCTACAGGCCAGACCTAGTTAGACCTGACTCCAGGCCAGACCTAGAGTCAGACGCCAGACTCTGGGACCCAGACCTGGAGGTCTACGCCAGACCTGGAGCCAGACCTAGAGCTAGCACCAGACCTGGCTCCAGGCCTGGACCTAGGTCTGGACGCCAGACCTGGAGTCCAGACCTGGGAGTCACCAGGTCAGACTCCAGGCCAGACTCTAGGTCTGGCTCCAGATCTGAGTCCAGACCTGAAACCACGGTCTGGAGCCAGACCTGGACTCCAGGTCTGGCACCAGTCTGACTCCAGAGCCTGGAGTCATACCTGGGGCCTGGGCTCCAGGTCAGACTCTACAGGCCTGGAGCCAGCTCCAGACCTTTGACTCCAGACCTGGATCCAGACCTGACTCCAAGCCTAGACTCCAGGTCTGGAGTCAGCACCAGACCTGGAGCTCAGTCAGGACCTGACGCTGACCCAGGTCTGGCGCTGACTCCAGGTCTGACTCCAGGTCTGACTCCAGGTCTGACGCTGACTCCAGGTCTGACTCCAGGTCTGACTCCAGGTCTGGCCCAGCTGACTCCAGGTCTGACTCCAGGTCTGAGCTGGCTCCAGGTCTGACTCCAGGTCTGGCGCTGACTCCAGGTCTGACTCCAGGTCTGGCGCTGACTCCAGGTCTGACTCCAGGTCTGACTCCAGGTCTGACTCCAGGTCTGGCGCTGACTCCAGGTCTGACCCAGGTCCAGATCTGACTCCAGGTCTGGGCGCTGACTCCAGGTCTGACTCCAGGTCTGACTCCAGGTCTGACGCTGACTCCAGGTCTGACTCCAGGTCTGACGCCACCTCAGGTCTGACTCCAGGTCTGACTCCAGGTCTGACTCCAGGTCTGACTCAAGGTCTGGCGCTGACTCCAGGTCTGACTCCAGGTCTGACTCCAGGTCTGGCGCTGACTCCAGGTCTGGCGCTGACTCCAGGTCTGACTCCAGTTCTGACTCCCAGGTCTGACTCCAGGTCTGGCGCTGACTCCAGGTCTGACTCCAGGTCTGGCTCCAGGTCTGACTCCAGGTCTGACTCCAGGTCCTCTGACTCCAGGTCTGGCGCTGACTCCAGGTCTGACTCCAGGTCTGGCTCCAGGTCTGACTCCAGGGTCTGACTCCAGGTCTGGCGCTGACTCCAGGTCTGACTCCAGGTCTGGCGCTGACTCCAGGTCTGACTCCAGGTCTGACGCCAGGTCTGACCCAGGTCTGGCGCTGACTCCAGGTCTAACTCCAGGTCCAGAGCTGACTCCAGGTCTGACGCTGACTCCAGGTCTGACTCCAGGTCTGACGCTGACTCCAGGTCTGAGCTCCAGGTCTGACTCCAGGTCGGGACTCCAGGTCTGGAGCTGACTCCACGTCTCGCTCCAGGTCTGGCGCTGACTCCAGGTCTGACTCCAGGTCTGACCCTGACTCCAGGTCTGACTCCAGGTCTAGCTGACTCCAGGTCTGACTCTTACTCCAGGTCTGACTCTAGACCTATCTGACTCCAGGTCTGACTCCAGGTCAGACTCCCAGGTCTGGAGCTGACTCTAGGTCTGACTCCAGGACAGCCCAGGTGCTGACTCCAGGTCTGACTCCAGGTCTGACTCCAGGTCTGGCGCTGACTCCAGGTCTGACTCCAGGTCTGGCTCCAGGTCTGACTCCAGGTCTGGCGCTGACTCCAGGTCTTTTGCTGACTCCAGGTCTGGCGCTGACTCCAGGTCTGACGCTCCAGGTCTGACTCCAGGTCTGGCGCTGACTCCAGGTCTGACACCCAGGTCTAACTCCAGGTCTGGCGCTGACTCCAGGTCTGACTCCAGTTCTGACTCCCAGGTCTACTCCAGGTCTGACGCTGACTCCAGGTCTGACTCCAGGTCTGACGCTAGGCTCCAGCGTCTGACTCCAGGTCTGACCCCAGGTCTGACTCCAGGTCTGGCGCAACTCCAGGTCTGACTCCAGGTCTAGAGCTGACTCCAGGTCTGATCCAGGACTCAGCTGACAAAAAACACACTCCAGGTCTGGCGCTGACTCCAGGTCTGGAGCTGACTCCAGGTCTGACTCCAGGTCTGACTCCAGGTCTGGCGCTGACTCCAGGTCTGACCCCAGGTCTGACTCCAGGTCTGACTCCAGGTCTGCGCTGACTCCAGGTCTGGACGCTGACTCCAGGTCTGACTCCAGGTCTGGCGCTGACTCCAGGTCTGACACACACTCCAGGTCTGACTCCAGGTCTGGCGCTGACTCCAGGTACTGGAGCTGACTCCAGGTCTGACTCCAGGTCTGGCTCCAGGTCTGACTCCAGGTCTGACTCCAGGTCTGACTCCAGGTCTGGCGCTGACTCCAGGTCTGACTCCAGGTCAACAAAACCAGAAAAATGACTCCAGGTCTGGCGCTGACTCCAGGTCTGACTCCAGGTCTGGCGCTGACTCCAGGTCTGACTCCAGGTCTGGCGCTCACTCCAGGTCTGACTCCAGGAATCTGGCGCTGACTCCAGGTCTGACTCCAGTTCTGACTCCAGGTCTAACTCCAGGTCTGGCGCTGACTCCAGGTCTGAGGCTGACTCCAGTGTCTGACTCCAGGTCTGACGCTGACTCCAGGTCTGACTCCAGGTCTGACAAACCACAACCCAACACCAACAACAAAAAAACTCCAGGTCTGGCGCTGACTCCAGGTCTGGCTACCCAGGTCTGGCTCCAGGTCTGGCGCTGACTCCAGGTCTGACTCCAGGTCTATTCCAGGTCTGACTCCAGGTCTGGAGCTACTCCAGGGTCTGACCCTTACTCCAGGTCTGACTCCAGGTCTGGCGCTACCTCAGGTCTGACTCCAGGTCTGGTGCTGACTCCAGGTCTGGAGCTACCCAGGTCTACTCCAGGTCTGGTGCTGACTCCAGGTCTGGCGCTGACTCCAGGTCTGACTCCAGGTCTGGCACTACCAGGTCTGGCTCCAGGTCTGACTCCAGGTCTGACTCCAGGTCTGGCGCTGACTCCAGGTCTGGCTCCAGGTCTGGAGCTACTCCAGGTCTGACTCCAGGTCTGGAGCTACTCCAGGTCTGACTCCAGGTCTGGTTCTGACTCCAGGTCTGACTCCAGGTCTGACTCCAGGTCTGAAAACTCCAGGTCTGACCAGGCCTGACTCCAGGTCTGGTTCTGACTCCAGGTCCAACCCAGTCTGACTGCAGGTCTGGAGCTACTCCAGGTCTACTCCAGGTCTACTCCAGGTCTGGCGCTGACTCCAGGTCTGACTCCAGGTCTGGCTCCAGGTCTGGCTCCAGGTCTGAGCTGACTCCAGGTCTGACTCCAGGTCTGGAGCTACTCCAGGTCTGACTCCAGGTCTGGTTCTGACTCCAGGTCTGACTCCAGGTCTACTCCAGGTCTGGAGCTACTCCAGGTCTGACTCCAGGTCTGGTTCTGACTCCAGGTCTGACTCCAGGTCTGACTCCAGGTCTGAGCTGACTCCAGGTCTGACTCCAGGTCTGGAGCTGACTCCAGGTCTGACTCCAGGTCTGACTTCCAGGTCTGGCGCTGACTCCAGGTCTGACTCCAGGTCTGACTCCAGGTCTAGCGCTGACTCCAGGTCTGACCTCCAGGTCTGGAGCTGGCTCCAGGTCTGACTCCAGGTCTGGCGCTGACTCCAGGTCTGACTCCAGGTCTGGCGCTGGCTCCAGGTCTGACTCCAGGCCTGACTCCAGGTCTGACTCCAGGTCTGGCGCTGACTCCAGGTCTGGCTCCAGGTCCAGAGCTGACTCCAGGTCTGGTGCTGACTCCAGGTCTGACTCCAGGTCTGGCGCTGACTCCAGGAGCTGGCTCCAGGTTCAGCTCCAGGTCTGACTCCAGGTCTGGCGCTGACTCCAGGTCTGACTCCAGGTCTGTACCTCCAGGTCTGACTCCAGGTCTGGCGCTACTCCAGGTCTGACTCCAGGGCTGACTCCAGGTCTGGCGCTGACTCCAGGTCTGGCGCTTTACCCAGCCTCTGACTCCAGGTCTGACTCCAGGTCTACTCCAGGTCTGGAGCTGACTCCAGGTCTGACTCCTAGGTCTGGCTCCAGGTCTGACTCCAGGTCTACTCCAGGTCTGCACTCCAGGTCTGGCGCTACTCCAGGTCTGACTCCAGGTCTGGCTCCAGGCTGACTCCAGGTCTACTCCAGGTCTGGTGCTGACCCCAGGTCTGACTCCAGGTCTGGCGCTACCCCAGGTCTGACTCCAGGTCTGGCGCTGACTCCAGGTCTGGCGCTACTCCAGGTCTAACTCCAGGTCTGGCGCTACTCCAGGTCTGACGCTGACTCCAGGTCTGACTCCAGGCCTGACGCTACTCCAGGCTACTCCAGTCTACTCCAGGTCTGGCGCTACTCCAGGTCTGGAGCTACTCCAGGTCTGGCTCCAGGTCTGGCGCTACTCCAGGTCTACTCCAGGCTACTCTGACTCCAGGTCTGACTCCAGTCTGGAGCTGACTCCAGGTCTGATTCTTACCCAGGTCTGACTCCAGTCTGGCCTGACTCCAGGTCTGACTCCAGGTCTGGTGCTGACTCCAGGTCTGAGCTGACTCCAGGTCTGACTCCAGGTCTGGTGCTGACTCCAGGTCTGGCGCTGACTCCAGGTCTGACTCCAGGTCTGGCGCTGACTCCAGGTCTGGCTCCAGGTCTGACTCCAGGTCTGACTCCAGGTCTGGCGCTGACTCCAGGTCTGGCTCCAGGTCTGGAGCTGACTCCAGGTCTGACTCCAGGTCTGGAGCTGACTCCAGGTCTGACTCCAGGTCTGGTTCTGACTCCAGGTCTGACTCCAGGTCTGACTCCAGGTCTGGAGCTGACTCCAGGTCTGACTCCAGGTCTGACTCCAGGTCTGGTTCTGACTCCAGGTCTGACTCCAGGTCTGACTCCAGGTCTGGAGCTGACTCCAGGTCTGACTCCAGGTCTGACTCCAGGTCTGGCGCTGACTCCAGGTCTGACTCCAGGTCTGGCTCCAGGTCTGGCTCCAGGTCTGGAGCTGACTCCAGGTCTGACTCCAGGTCTGGAGCTGACTCCAGGTCTGACTCCAGGTCTGGTTCTGACTCCAGGTCTGACTCCAGGTCTGACTCCAGGTCTGCACCCTTCTGAGCTGACTCCAGGTCTGACTCCAGGTCTGGTTCTGACTCCAGGTCTGACTCCAGGTCTGACTCCAGGTCTGGAGCTGACTCCAGGTCTGACTCCAGGTCTGGAGCTGACTCCAGGTCTGACTCCAGGTCTGACTCCAGGTCTGGCGCTGACTCCAGGTCTGACTCCAGGTCTGGCTCCAGGTCTGGCTCCAGGTCTGGAGCTGACTCCAGGTCTGACTCCAGGTCTGGAGCTGACTCCAGGTCTGACTCCAGGTCTGGTTCTGACTCCAGGTCTGACTCCAGGTCTGACTCCAGGTCTGGAGCTGACTCCAGGTCTGACTCCAGGTCTGGTTCTGACTCCAGGTCTGACTCCAGGTCTGACTCCAGGTCTGGAGCTGACTCCAGGTCTGACTCCAGGTCTGACTCCAGGTCTGACTCCAGGTCTGGCGCTGACTCCAGGTCTGACTCCAGGTCTGGCTCCAGGTCTGGCTCCAGGTCTGACTCCAGGTCTGGCTCCAGGTCTGGCTCCAGGTCTGACTCCAGGTCTGGCTCCAGGTCTGGCTCCAGGTCTGACTCCAGGTCTGGCTCCAGGTCTAGCGCTGGCTCCAGGTCTGGCTCCAGGTCTGGCTCCAGGTCTGGCTCCAGGTCTGACTCCAGGTCTGACTCCAGGTCTGGCGCTGACTCCTGGTCTGGCTCCAGGTCTGGCGCTGACTCCAGGTCTGACTCCAGGTCTGGCTCCAGGTCTGGCGCTGACTCCAGGTCTGGCGCTGACTCCAGGTCTGACTCCAGGTCTGGCTCCAGGTCTGGCTCCAGGTCTGACTCCAGGTCTGGCTCCAGGTCTGGCTCCAGGTCTGACTCCAGGTCTGACTCCAGGTCTGGCTCCAGGTCTGACTCCAGGTCTGGCTCCAGGTCTAGCGCTGGCTCCAGGTCTGGCTCCAGGTCTGGCTCCAGGTCTGGCTCCAGGTCTGGCTCCAGGTCTGACTCCAGGTCTGACTCCAGGTCTGGTTCTGACTCCAGGTCTGACTCCAGGTCTGGCTCCAGGTCTGGCTCCAGGTCTGACTCCAGGTCTGACTCCAGGTCTGGCTCCAGGTCTGACTCCAGGTCTGGCTCCAGGTCTGGCTCCAGGTCTGACTCCAGGTCTGACTCCAGGTCTGGCTCCAGGTCTAGCGCTGGCTCCAGGTCTGGCTCCAGGTCTGGCTCCAGGTCTGACTCCAGGTCTGGCTCCAGGTCTAGCGCTGGCTCCAGGTCTGGCTCCAGGTCTGGCTCCAGGTCTGACTCCAGGTCTGGCTCCAGGTCTGGCTCCAGGTCTGACTCCAGGTCTGACTCCAGGTCTGGCTCCAGGTCTGACTCCAGGTCTGGCTCCAGGTCTGGCTCCAGGTCTGGCTCCAGGTCTGACTCCAGGTCTGGCTCCAGGTCTGGCTCCAGGTCTGACTCCAGGTCTGGCTCCAGGTCTGGCGCTGACTCCAGGTCTGACTCCAGGTCTGACTCCAGGTCTGGAGCTGACTCCAGGTCTGGCTCCAGGTCTGGCTCCAGGTCTGACTCCAGGTCTGGCTCCAGGTCTAGCGCTGGCTCCAGGTCTGGCTCCAGGTCTGGCTCCAGGTCTGGCTCCAGGTCTGGCTCCAGGTCTGACTCCAGGTCTGGCTCCAGGTCTGGCGCTGACTCCAGGTCTGGCTCCAGGTCTGGCGCTGACTCCAGGTCTGGTTCTGACTCCAGGTCTGGCTCCAGGTCTGACTCCAGGTCTGACTCCAGGTCTGGCGCTGACTCCTGGTCTGGCTCCAGGTCTGACTCCAGGTCTGGAGCTGACTCCAGGTCTGACTCCAGGTCTGGCTCCAGGTCTGGCTCCAGGTCTGACTCCAGGTCTGGCTCCAGGTCTGACTCCAGGTCTGACTCCAGGTCTGGCTCCAGGTCTGACTCCAGGTCTGGCTCCAGGTCTAGCGCTGGCTCCAGGTCTGGCTCCAGGTCTGGCTCCAGGTCTGACTCCAGGTCTGGCTCCAGGTCTGACTCCAGGTCTGACTCCAGGTCTGACTCCAGGTCTGGCTCCAGGTCTGACTCCAGGTCTGGCTCCAGGTCTGGCTCCAGGTCTGACTCCAGGTCTGGCTCCAGGTCTGGAGCTGACTCCAGGTCTGGCTCCAGGTCTGGCTTCAGGTCTGGCGCTGGTGGTGGTCCGGACCTCGGCTGCAGGACTCTCAGACCTGAACGTCTGGACTTCAGCTTCAAACCCAGCGTGGCGACGAAGAGGACGTCACCATGGAAACGCCGTCTCTGGACCAAACTGGGTCTTTGCATTTACAGCAGGCACATGGCTTCCACATGTGAGGTGATGTTGCTCAGTAAACTCCTGCTTCCTAGCAACAGTTGCTAGGCTGCGAGTGCAGAACATCAGGGAGGAAGGTGCACATATCATCCGTCTCCTGTAATCATGATCACGAGCTCCAGTTTACGTTGTTCACATCAGCCGCGTATCTGCGAGACGTTTAGGTCCGAGTCCCGTCTCCAGGTCCGGGTCCGGTCTGCAGGTCCGAGTCCCGTCTCCAGGTCTCCAGGTCTGGGTCCCGTCTCCAGGTCTGGATCCCGTCTCCAGGTCCGGGTACCATCTCCAGGTCCGGGTCCCGTCTCCAGGTCTCCAGGTCTGGGTCCGGTCTCCAGGTCCGGGTCCCGTCTCCAGGTCCGAGTACCATCTCCAGGTCCGGGTCCCGTCTCCAGGTCTCCAGGTCCGGGTCCGGTCTCCAGGTCTCCAGGTCTGGGTCCCGTCTCCAGGTCCGAGTTCCGTCTCCAGGTCTCCAGGTCCGAGTTCCGTCTGCAGGTCCGGGTCCCGTCTCCAGGTCTCCAGGTCCGGGTCCCGTCTGCAGGTCCGGGTCCCGTCTCCAGGTCCGGGTCCCGTCTCCAGGTCTCCAGGTCCGGGTCCCATCTCCAGGTCTCCAGGTCCGAGTACCGTCTCCAGGTCCGAGTACCGTCTCCAGGTCCGAGTACCGTCTCCAGGTCCGGGTCCCGTCTCCAGGTCTCCAGGTCTGGGTCCGGTCTCCAGGTCCGGGTCCCGTCTCCAGGTCCGAGTACCATCTCCAGGTCCGGGTCCCGTCTCCAGGTCTCCAGGTCCGGGTCCGGTCTCCAGGTCTCCAGGTCTGGGTCCCGTCTCCAGGTCCGAGTTCCGTCTCCAGGTCTCCAGGTCCGAGTTCCGTCTGCAGGTCTGGATCCCGACTCCAGGTCTGGCTCCAGGTCTGGTGCAGACTCCAGGTCTGGTTCTGGCTCCAGGTCTGGTTCTGGCTCCAGGTCAGCAGCTGACTCCAGGTCTGGTTCTGACTCCAGGTCTGGTTCTGGCTCCAGGTCTGGAGCAGACTCCAGGTCTGGCGCAGACTCCAGGTCTGGTTCTGGCTCCAGGTCAGCAGCTGACTCCAGGTCTGGAGCAGACTCCAGGTCTGGTTCTGGCTCCAGGTCTGGCTCCAGGTCTGCAGCTGACTCCAGGTCTGGTTCTGACTCCAGGTCTGGCGCAGACTCCAGGTCTGGAGCTGACTCCAGGTCTGGCTCCAGGTCAGCAGCTGACTCCAGGTCTGGTTCTGGCTCCAGGTCAGCAGCTGACTCCAGGTCTGGTTCTGGCTCCAGGTCAGCAGCTGACTCCAGGTCTGGTTCTGACTCCAGGTCTGGAGCAGACTCCAGGTCTGGTTCTGGCTCCAGGTCTGGCTCCAGGTCTGCAGCTGACTCCAGGTCTGGTTCTGACTCCAGGTCTGGCGCAGACTCCAGGTCTGGAGCTGACTCCAGGTCTGGTTCTGACTCCAGGTCTGGAGCTGACTCCAGGTCTGGGCCTGACTCCAGGTCTGCAGCTGCATCTCTCAGGTCTGGGTCTCGACTCCAGGTCTGGTTCTGACTCCAGGTCTGGTTCTGACTCCAGGTCTGGAGCTGACTCCAGGTCTGGATCTGACTCCAGGTCTGGTTCTGACTCCAGATCTGGTTCTGACTCCAGGTCTGGTTCTGACTCCAGATCTGGTTCTGACTCCAGGTCTGGATCTGACTCCAGGTCTGGTTCTGACTCCAGGTCTGACTCCAGGTCTGACTCCAGGTCTGGCGCTGACTCCAGGTCTGACTCCAGGTCTGGTACTGACTCCAGGTCTGACGCTGACTCCAGGTCTGGGTGCTGACTCCAGGTCTGACTCCAGGTCTGGCGCTGACTCCAGGTCTGACTCCAGGTCTGACTCCAGGTCTGGTGCTGACTCCAGGTCTGACTCCAGGTCTGGCGCTGACTCCAGGTCTGACTCCAGGTCTGGTGCTGACTCCAGGTCTGACGCTGACTCCAGGTCTGGTGCTGACTCCAGGTCTGACTCCAGGTCTGGAGCTGACTCCAGGTCTGACTCCAGGTCTGACTCCAGGTCTGACGCTGACTCCAGGTCTGACTCCAGGTCTGACGCTGACTCCAGGTCTGACTCCAGGTCTGGTGCTGACTCCAGGTCTGACTCCAGGTCTGGAGCTGACTCCAGGTCTGGTGCTGACTCCAGGTCTGGTGCTGACTCCAGGTCTGGTTCTGACTCCAGGTCTGGTTCTGACTCCAGGTCTGGAGCTGGTGGTGGTCTGGACTCCGGCTGCAGGACTCTCAACCCTTTCAATCAGACCTGAACGTCTGGACTTCAGCTTCAAACCCAGCGTGGCGACGAAGAGGACGTCACCATGGAAACGCCGTCTCTGGACCAAACTGGGCTTAAACAGACGTTCCTCTTATGTCTTTGCATTTACAGCAGGCACATGGCTTCCACATGTGAGGTGATGTTGCTCAGTAAACTCCTGCTTCCTAGCAACAGTTGCTAGGCTGCGAGTGCAGAACATCAGGGAGGAAGGTGCACATGTCACCCGTCTCCTGTAATCATGATCATGAGCTCCAGTTTACGTTTTCACATCAGCCGCGTATCTGCGTGACGTTTAGGTCCAAGTACCGACTCCAGGTCTCCAGGTCTGGGTACCGTCTCCAGGTCCGGGTCCGGTCTCCGGTCTGCAGGTCCGAGTACCGTCTCCAGGTCCGGGTCCCGTCTGCAGGTCCGGGTCCGGTCTCCAGGTCTGGGTCCGGTCTCCGGTCTGCAGACATCAGCAGTGATATAAAAGTGATTTTCCTGCATTAAAGCAGAACTTCCAACCTGGACCTTATTTCTACGAGCATTTACTCACCGGGAAAGTTTCTGCATCACGCGAGTCGCCCTTCAGTCAGAGACGGAGCCTCTATCAGACATGATCTGCAGTAAAACTCTTTGGTTTCATCAATGCTTTAAAGGAATAGTCCACTTTCACTGGAGTTCACCGGGGTCCGAGCCAAAAAGGTCCATAAAAGTCCACAAAAACTTGTCAATATTCCTCCATACTGCTCGTCCAATGTAATCCAAGTGTCCTGAGTGGGTAGCGTCCAGAATTTACTGGAAACGACGTCATTTAGTAGATTTTTAGAACCTAACAGTAGAACATCAGTACTACATCAGTACTACATCACATCTCCTGTGAGCACGCATATGCGCATTCACAAAACTACAGCAGACGAGATCACGCGTTCTCTTTTTCTTTCTTTGTTTATTTTAAATCAACATCAACCCCTCTTGGACCCTCTTGTGTTTGTCTGCAGCTCTGTCGCTCTTAGCACAATGTAAACAGAGAATTTCTTCTTCTACGCTTGTATTATTGGCAGAGTAGGCTCTGAACGCCGAGGCTTCCGTAGTTTCATGAACGCGCATATGCGTGCTTCATAAAAGTAAGATGTAGTACTGATGTAGTACTGATGTAGTACTGATGTAGTACTGTTTAGTCTCTAAAAATCTACTAAATGACGTCGTTTCCAGTAAATTCTGGACGCTACCCACTCAGGACACTTGGATTACATTGGACGAGCAGTATGGAGGAATATTGACAAGTTTTTGTGGACTTCATTTCATTTATTTCATTTCATTTCATTTATTTCATTTATATAGCACGTATTTCTACATCCAGCTGGATGCCCAAAGTGCTTTACTGGCAGGACATAAGAAAACAAGGCTAAAAACATCTAAACATAAGACACATAAAAAAGAGAAGAATTAATAAACAATAATAAGAGAGAAAAAAAAAGATTAAGAAGGGAAAGCCTGCGCCAAAAGATGGATCTGAGCATGGTTTTAAAAGACGTTATAGACTGCGTTGACCTGAGTTCAAGGGGAGTGCGTTCCAGAGGCGCGGGGCAGCTACAGAGAAAGCCCTGGCACCCCTGGAATTGCACCTGTGTCTTCTACCTCCAGAAGAGATAAAGAGGATGACCTAAGAGACCTGGTAGGAACGTGGCGGGACAATAACTCAGAGAGGTAACTGGGAGCAGAACCATGCAACGCTTTAAAGGTCAACAACAGGATTTTGAACTGAACCCTGTAAGAGACAGGGAGCCAGTGAAGACCGGCTAGGACGGGGGAGACGTGCTCATAGCGTCGAGAGCCGGAGAGAAGGCGGGCTGCAGCGTTCTGAACAGCCTGAAGACGCTGTAGGGAGGATTTACTGAGGCCGGCAAAGAGCGAGTTACAATAATCCAGACGTGAAAAAATCAGGAGCTGAACAAGTTTCTTAAGGTCGTAACTGGGAACGTATGATTTTATCTTTGCGAGCATCCTCAGGTGAAAAAAGGAATTTCTGACAACTATGTTTATGTTTATGACTTTCATGGACCTTGTTGGCTCGGGCTCAATCGAACTCCATTATGTGAAAGTTGGGGGGAAACGAGAAGCTTCCTGATCACCGGCTGCATTTGAGATATTAAAAAGTGCTGCAGAGTCTTTCTCACCATGAGGGGGGGTGGAAGATAAAGTTACATCATTCTGTGGGTGGAACTTTAAGGCGAGACACTCCAGGTAAATAAGGTTAAAGATGTAGCTAACTGGTGTCACCATGAAACTTTCCTGCTTTATTCCTCACATCAGGGCTATCATTTTTTGTATTGCAAGTTTTCTGAAATTTTATGTTTAAATATGCAAATTAGGTGTTATATAGCCAAAAAGGCACTAATTTGCATACATTTCTGAGAAAAAAATCTAAACAGGATTAAACCAGGTTCAAAGTTTCTTTTGAATTTTGTTCACATAATAAAGTCAAAAGTTTTTACAGAGGGGGTTTTGGATATCTCTGTAGATCATTTCACAGTTTAGAATATACTGTCAACAACCAGAAAAAACTCATTTTTTGGCATATTTTTGGGATGAAATGTTCTATAAATCAGGCTGTGAATGAGATATCAAAAGATCCTTCTGGAAAAACTTTAAGAATCCAGTCAGGATCAGAACATGAAAGTTTGGTTTCTGTAAGTGCTCCTGAAGTGGAGATTTTTTACCCGGAATAAGAGAAAAAACTCATTTAGAGAAAACAGCCTTTAAAGTTTTGGATTGTAAAATTCTCCACATTTTTGTTCTATAACTATTTACAGACATCAGAGCCGATCAGATTCATGAGCTGGAAATATCACGTTTTGTTGAGACGACATGGTTCAGGAAAAAGAGACGTTTTCATGGATACCAGACATGACAGGTTCAGACGAGCAACTTTAGCTGCAGTTTGACGAGATTCGGTTCATCAGACAAAGAATCAGGAAATAAACTCCTAAAATGTTATTTTATGACATTTTTTTTCCACGAGTCTGAAAGAAAACATGTTGGAGGAAAAAAACAAGAATCTGATGAAAAAACGTGGTTTTTACCTGCAGCGTCTTGCCTTACAGAAATGATGCATCACATCAGGTCTCCTGCACCTTTTTTATTTTTTTCTCCTGCACCTTAATGAAGGCCTTGATACGACCGTGCATCCTAACTTCCTAGATAACATCTCTTCATTTGTTCCCATCTGATGTAAATGAGTAACTCAACATTCCCCCTCAGGACGAGTTATGAAGGAGGCGAGTGAAACTGTCAAACATTTTCATTTATAACCAAATGTGACCATAAAACAAACAGGATGTAGACTGAATTTACATTTCAGCATTGGTGGACTTTTATGTGGCGCATTGAAGAGATACGAAGCCTTTTCCCGTGCGGGTGTAGCACCTCCATCATTAGTTTTTCTATTAGAATGCAAATGTTCAAGAAATGACGCCGCAAACGGATCTGGAAATGATGCAAACAAATGCAGACGCGGGCAATGAGCTCCATGTAGCAACAAAACATCAAATCACTCAATGAGAAGTGGTTTTCTTTATTTTATTTACAGCAGCAGGACCTGATCAGGAACTGATGCTGATGTCATCAGCGACCGACAAAATTTTCTATGATTTATTTAATCTTTATTTAACCAGGAAAGCCCCCCTCTTTTTTAACCAGTCCTGGCCAAGAGGCAACAGACGTTAAAAGACAATTATATGAGTTATACAATACAAATAATTAAAAAACATTTCAATTTCATGTGCTCTCACATTGCGTAAACACCAAGTGCGATTTGGGCGCCAAAAACGCGCCTGACGCCCAAAGTTGGACATTGGGTCGCTAAACAGTGGCGCCCCCAAGGGGTGGCCAAGGGTGGCCATGGCCCCCCTGAACAAAAGGCTGGCCATCCCAGCAAAAATGATATATTTTTTTCATTTATATCAACTTTTCTTTACTATTAACAGGCTGCAGCTTTGCTTAAGAATGTCAGAATCTTTATAAGCTAATAAAAATTAAATAAATCAAAAATATCACAATAGAACTTCTATTATCTGCCATCGCTCTTTTGCTGTAGCCCCCGCAGGTCTGTCACACCTCATTAACTCGGCCTTTCTTATGCGAATTCATCCAGGAAGGCTCCACCCACAGCTGCCCCAACCAGTTTCTAAAGCCCCTTTCACATCAGCACCTATTAGCCCTCATTGGGCGACACCACGACCCCCGTTTAGTTTGTTCACATTAAAACTGAGGGCAGCTGAGGCGTCTTCAGCGGCGTTTTCAGTGTGAGTGACGTCATAGTGAAGTTTTGTAAGTCATTTGTTTGCGACACAAACTGAACTGCTTATTACAAGTAAAAAAAAATTAGGTCATTCTTAAAGTAAGTAAAAAAAGGTATATTTTGGCTCGCAATAAGCAAAAAATTTCTGCCAATGGAGCAAGTAAAATTTTCTTATAAGATTTCTTTAAATAAGATGCATTTGTCTTTTAAAAAAAGTTCTTATATCTCACTGAATTTTTTTTTGTTGTTTTTTTTAGGTAATTTTGTCTTATTTTTGCAGTGTAATTAAACATTTTGACTAGAAATTAGAAAAACATACTTGGTAAGATTTGAGATTTTGCAGTGCATTGGTGAAAGTAAGGAAGTTTGCTGCAGATGTCTTATATAGAGGCCCCGATGCGGGGCAGCGTTATCAGTCCAGTTTAACGTCCCGATGTCCCGACGCCCCACGTTAAGACGCCAAAGTTCAGATTTTCGAACTCCACCATCTGCCGCCCATGTGTTGCGTTGGATGCTCAAAATCTCAAAACTCGACGCGCAAAACACGTCCAGACGCGCCACAGGGTTTTCGACGCCCTCTAGACGCGTTGGCCATTGACTTTGCTTGTAAACCTGACGCCCTTGAAGCCCAAATCGCGTTTGGTGCATACGCACCGTTAATCTTTAGACTTCAAAACTTTCAAAGAAATACGTTTAGATCATTTCCAGTCTTCTTGCGAAATGTTCCATGTGAAAGAAGTAGAGTGAAAAAAGCCCATTTCCCAGTTCTGTGGAGGACAAACTGGTTAATCCAGGTGTGTCTGGCCATTGTCGTCATGGTTACTGAGGTCTGGCACACCTGGATTAATCAGTAATGAAAGACAGGAAACAAAAGCGCCGGCTGAAGTTCAGGAAGTAGTGGGGTTGTGTATAGAGCTCATGGGTCTCAGTGTGTCCGGTGCTAACATGCATCTTTATGCTGATGACACAGTTATTTATTGTTCTGGATTATTCCCGGCTAAAGCAGTTGAGTCTTTGCATAAAGCTTCTGATGTGGTTCAATGCACGCTTCTGGAGTAGTGGAGTTGTGCATAGAGCACATTCATTTATGATCATGATAAACAAGTGGGGACCTGATATTGAGCCCTGTGGCACCCCCTAAACAAAACTAAAAACTAAAAAGCCCCACAAAGGATGACCAACATAGCACAGAAAATAACCCTCTACTCTTTCTCTGGGATTTTGTGGACGCCTCCCACCCTTACTGTCACCTGTTTGACCCTCTGTCCTCAGAAAAGGAGGAACAGGTCAATCAAATCCTGTCCCACTATGTTAATGAGCACTTTCTCTCCACTTGCTCCATCAACACAATGACTAAAATACAAGGTCATTTTACTCTGACAGCAATTTTATTTTTTCTGATGCTCACAAGTGCGTCTGCATTTAATTTTTCATTTATGATGCTTTAATAAGCAGACGCAGTTTCATTGTTTCATACAATGACAGTAAAATCTTCTCTCCGAACAGCTGGTATAAGACATTCATCAGGATTTGTTTCATTTAGCTGTCATGTAAAGTAAATTGTAATTAGACAATGGCTGCTAAAACGGGCGAGCAGAACACAATGAAGTGGTAGAAACAATGCATTTCTGTAGTGTTAATCATCTGTTTAATACATAATGAATGGTGGGACGGATTGTTCTGGTGTTTTCTCTCAGGGCCCAATTAAAGAGCTTTGCTTCTCGCCTGCAGCATGCAAGCCTGAATGTGTGTTCAGCGCTGACGCCAAGGCTTACAGCTCATTTCCATTTTCTTAGATGTAGCTTCTGCTGTAGCGTTCCCGTTTTCATTCAAACAGGAAAATATCGTCCTGTGCAGGAATTTAAGTCAACATCCATGAAAGCAATCATGTAAATTCAGACACAGATCCAGGACTGCTGAATAAGCTGAACACTGACATTAGTTTTATAGACCAAAGCCATGGATGAGAATGATTGTGGGAGGAAATGATCCATTTTGACCTCTCTATTCATATATTGATCACATGGGAATCAAAACAGCACAATACTGATGCAAGAGTTCAGTCCATTACACCAACATTTCCACTGTTCTGTGGCCTGACCTTCTGGTATCTGACTTTTCCTCCAGCACAACCGAAACATTAGAGAGCAAAAGGTCGACATCTGTGGACCTCACCTTTATCGAAGCTCCTCGTTCTCGGTTAGAAGTGTTCCTGCTACTCTGAATATAAAGTATCTCAGAGGTCACTGAGTCAATTTCAGCTTCATGTGTAGCTACAGATGCCTGAAACACACCGAGAAGGCTTGTTTCCACGTTAAATCCTGGCAGCTGCAGAAGTTAATATTAGTCCTGTTTTCATACTTAAAGGATAATTGATGTTTTTTCTAATCTGGACCTTATTTCTGGGAGTTTATATGAACATTTAAGGCCAATTCCAATTTCTATCTTCACCCTCAATCTTAACCCTCAAGCTCAAGATTTACGCTGGCTGTTATGTGACACCATAGCAAGTAAATGTCTGTAAAGCAGGACGGATCACCACAAAAAAGCAACGCAAAGCTGCTTGGAGCTCACAGGGGGGTCCAACTAATGTTTGGTGACAAAACACTGGTGAAATGAAGGAGTTTGTGGCAGATAATGCCTTATTTAGAGGCTGTGCGAGGTTGTTCCCATCACTTCCATCATATTGGACATACGCTGATCTGGAGGATCTAAATATCTGCTGAAGGAATTGAAGTTGCACCAAAACTGTCTGGATGAGGAAATGAACAGATTCATGCTAGAAAATAGATCCAGGTTGGAAAAAAAAAACGGTGACACTTTCCAGTAAGGGTCCCTTAATTAACATTAGTTAGTGCATTATTAAGCATTAATTAACTGCTTAATAACACATTAATAACTTTTATTAACTATTACTTTGCATTAGTTAGCATATTGGTTAATGCGTGAATTAGCAGTTAATTAATGCTTATTGCTCAACCTTACTTACAAGGAATTGGGGGGTGTTCAACCCCCAATGTTCCCAGGTCCAGAGAACACCCCTAACTATGGTTAAGTCATGCTTATTAGGCTGTGCATTTATAAAGTGTTACCAAATGGATAAATGTTTACACATTAGAATAAGGGTCCACATAACCTTCAGTAATGGTAACTATGGTTAATGCTGATGAGACACTCACATTATTAAGGGCTTACTAACATACCAACTAACATGATTATTAATGCTGAGCAATGCATTCATAATGGTAAGTTATTACATAATTCAGGCTTAATAATGCATTAAGTAAAGTTGGGAAGTAAGGATTAATTAACTGCTAATTAACACATTAACCAATATGCTAACTAATGCAAAGTAATAGTTAATAAAAGTTTTTAATGTATTATTAAGCAGTTTATTAATGCTTAATAATGCACCAACTAATGTTATTTAAGGGACGCTTATTGTAAAGTGTTACCAAAATAAAAAACTCCTTTAAATCCCCTTTTTTCCTCATTCTGATGCTCAGGTTGAACTTCAGCAAGCCGTCTTCACCACATCTACATGACTAGATGCTGCCGTGTGATTGGCTGGTCGGATGTCCTATCGCTGCTTCTCGGTGTGTGAATGTGAGCGTGAGTCATCTTGAGGACTGAACATTTTCACTTATAACCCCTAACTCTCCTGCCGTCTCTACCCGTGACCAGCGAGTCTGCTTCCTTGTTTATTTCCCCGCTTTGAGGAAGTCGTGGAGCTGAGCATTGAAGCGGCCTCCGTCTGAAACCTCCGGGGTCAACTCATCATACCCGCACACGCTCAGGCTGACAAACCCGAGGAGGAAAACCTTTGAAATTTTCTTTGTTCTCCATCATCAGACCCAGCAAGAGTGCATCCTGCAGACCCTGCACAGCTTTGCTCACAAGCTGGGAGAAGCATCGCAGCCAATTTAAAGCCGAGTCAATCAGCCGCGTATCAGAAGGAGAAGCGGACGGTTGCTGTTAATCTCTCTGGAGAACATGTTCTGGCCCGCCTTTGCTTCATTAACTCTCCAACCAATTGTACTCAAGCCTCGGAGTTCAGCTCTTTTGTGGGGATGAATGTGTGTTCTCGTTAAAGTCAAAAGGATCCCTGCAAGTGAGCCCACAGAGGACCCCCCCAACAACCGGCCTCATCTCCATCAAGGGGAGCAGTTTCACCCTGTTGACAGCCAGCAGGGCAACAAGCACAATGTCAGGCTGCATCATGTCCTCCTGGAGGAGAGGCGCCTTTTCAGAGTTAGAAGAAGAAAACATGAGCATCTTTAAAGGCATATGCCCCCCTGGGTGAAATCGAGCCTCCGCCCGCAGTCCCCTGAGTTGAACAATTGGGCAGAAGCATTTTCTAACCGGCCCAGTCATTCTCTGAATCTGGCAGCACTGACTTTAGCTTAGCTTAGCATAGTTGCTGTAATCTGGCGGATCCAACTAGCATCACTTGGCGAAAGTGGGGCACGAAACATAGTTGGAGAAAATCTTGAGTTAGTTAGTTCACTTACACCTGTCGATAGTTTTACCAATCACCAAACATCTACATACTTCAGTTCCTATGAAACCCCCGAAAAGACCCTGCCTCGGAGTAGGAGCTTTAAAAGGTTCTAGGAACTGAGGTCCGAGGTCCCTAGTTCCTATATGTCAGAATGCGCAAAAAAACGGTCTGGTTCCCGCAAAGGGTATAGGAACTGCAGAAGGTTCCTACGGTCCGAAAAATGCCTTATGACCCCATCGCAGCCTAGGATGGGGTACCACAGCCTCTATTAACCCCATCCCAGCCTAGGATAGGGTACCACAGCCTCTATTAACCCCATCCCAGCCTAGGATGGGGTACCACAGCCTCTATTAACCCCATCCCATCCTAGGATGGGGTACCACAGCCTCTATTAACCCCATCCCAGCCTAGGATGGGGTACCACAGCCTCTATTAACCCCATCCCATCCTAGGATGGGGTACCACAGCCTCTATAAACCCCATCCCAGCCTAGGATGGGGTACCACAGCCTCTATAAACCCCATCCCAGCCTAGGATGGGGTACCACAGCCTCTATAAACCCCATCCCAGCCTAGGATGGGGTACCACAGCCTCTATAAACCCCATCCCAGCCTAGGATGGGGTACCACAATCTTTCAAACCCCATCCCAGCCTAGGATGGGGTACCAAAGCCTCTATAAACCCCATCCCAGTCTAGGATGGGGTACCACAGCCTCTATTAACCCCATCCCAGTCTAGGATGGGGTACCACAGCCTCTATTAACCCCATCCCAGTCTAGGATGGGGTACCACAGCCTCTATTAACCCCATCCCAGCCTAGGATGGGGTACCATAGCCTCTATAAACCCCATCCCAGTCTAGGATGGGGTACCACAGCCTCTATTAACCCCATCCCAGCCTAGGATGGGGTACCACAGCCTCTATTAACCCCATCCCAGTCTAGGATGGGGTACCACAGCCTCTATAAACCCCATCCCAGCCTAGGATAGGGTACCACAGCCTCTATAAACCCCATCCCAGCCTAGGATGGGGTACCACAGTCTCTATTAACCCCATCCCAGCCTAGGATGGGGTACCACAGTCTCTATTAACCCCATCCCAGCCTAGAATAGGGTACCACAGTCTCTATTAACCCCATCCCAGCCTAGGATGGGGTACCACAGCCTCGATTAACCCCATCCCAGCCTAGGATGGGGTACCACAGTCTTTCAGACACCATCCCAGGCTAGGATGGGGTACCACAGCCTCTATAAACCCCATCCCAGCCTAGGATGGGGTACCACAGCCTCTATAAACCCCATCCCAGCCTAGGATGGGGTACCACAGTATTTCAGACCCCATCCCAGCCTAAGATGGGGTACCACAGCCTCTATAAACCCCATCCCAGCCTAGGATGGGGTACCACAGCCTCTATAAACCCCATCCCAGCCTAGGATGGGGTACCACAGCCTCTATAAACCCCATCCCAGCCTAGGATGGGGTACCACAGTCTTTCAAACCCCATCCCAGCCTAGGATGGGGTACCATAGCCTCTATAAACCCCATCCCAGCCTAGGATGGGGTACCACAGCCTCTATTAACCCCATCCCAGTCTAGGATGGGGTACCACAGCCTCTATTAACCCCATCCCAGTCTAGGATGGGGTACCACAGCCTCTATTAACCCCATCCCAGCCTAGGATGGGGTACCACAGCCTCTATAAACCCCATCCCAGCCTAGGATGGGGTACCACAGCCTCTATAAACCCCATCCCAGCCTAGAATAGGGTACCACAGTCTCTATAAACCCCATCCCAGCCTAGGATGGGGTACCACAGTCTCTATTAACCCCATCCCAGCCTAGGATGGGGTACCACAGCCTCTATTAACCCCATCCCAGCCTAGGATGGGGTACCACAGTCTTTCAGACCCCATCCCAGGCTAGGATGGGGTACCACAGCCTCTATAAACCCCATCCCAGCCTAGGATGGGGTACCACAGCCTCTATTAACCCCATCCCAGCCTAGGATGGGGTACCACAGTATTTCAGACCCCATCCCAGCCTAAGATGGGGTACCACAGCCTCTATTAACCCCATCCCAGCCTAGGATTGGGTACCACAGCCTCTATAAACCCCATCCCAGTCTAGGATGGGGTACCACAGCCTCTATTAACCCCATCCCAGTCTAGGATGGGGTACCACAGCCTCTATTAACCCCATCCCAGCCTAGGATGGGGTACCACAGCCTCTATTAACCCCATCCCAGCCTAGGATGGGGTACCACAGCCTCTATTAACCCCATCCCAGCCTAGGATAGGGTACCACAGCCTCTATTAACCCCATCCCAGTCTAGGATGGGGTACCACAGCCTCTATTAACCCCATCCCAGTCTAGGATGGGGTACCACAGCCTCTATTAACCCCATCCCAGCCTAGGATGGGGTACCACAGCCTCTATTAACCCCATCCCAGCCTAGGATAGGGTACCACAGCCTCTATTAACCCCATCCCAGTCTAGGATGGGGTACCACAGCCTTTATTAACCCCATCCCAGTCTAGGATGGGGTACCACAGCCTCTATAAACCCCATCCCAGCCTAGGATAGGGTACCACAGCCTCTATTAACCCCATCCCAGTCTAGGATGGGGTACCACAGCCTCTATTAACCCCATCCCAGCCTAGGATGGGGTACCACAGCCTCTATTAACCCCATCCCAGCCTAGGATGGGGTACCACAGCCTATACTAACCCCATCCCAGCCTAGGATGGGGTACCACAGCCTCTATTAACCCCATCCCAGCCTAGGATGGGGTACCACAGCCTATACTAACCCCATCCCAGCCTAGGATGGGGTACCACAGCCACTATTAACCCCATCCCAGCCTAGGATGGGGTACCACAGCCTCTATTAACCCCATCCCAGCCTAGGATGGGGTACCACAGCCTATACTAACCCCATCCCAGCCTAGGATGGGGTACCACAGCCTCTATTAACCCCATCCCAGCCTAGGATGGGGTACCACAGCCTCTATTAACCCCATCCCAGCCTAGGATAGGGTACCACAGCCTCTATTAACCCCATCCCAGCCTAGGATGGGGTACCACAGCCTCTATTAACCCCATCCCAGGTTAGGATGGGGTACCACAGCCTCTATTAACCCCATCCCAGCCTAGGATGGGGTACCACAGCCTCTATAAACCCCATCCCAGCCTAGGATGGGGTACCACAGCCTCTATAAACCCCATCCCAGCCTAGGATGGGGTACCACAGTCTTTCAAACCCCATCCCAGCCTAGGATGGGGTACCATAGCCTCTATAAACCCCATCCCAGCCTAGGATGGGGTACCACAGCCTCTATTAACCCCATCCCAGTCTAGGATGGGGTACCACAGCCTCTATTAACCCCATCCCAGTCTAGGATGGGGTACCACAGCCTCTATTAACCCCATCCCAGCCTAGGATGGGGTACCACAGCCTCTATAAACCCCATCCCAGCCTAGGATGGGGTACCACAGCCTCTATAAACCCCATCCCAGCCTAGAATAGGGTACCACAGTCTCTATAAACCCCATCCCAGCCTAGGATGGGGTACCACAGTCTTATTAACCCCATCCCAGCCTAGGATGGGGTACCACAGCCTCTATTAACCCCATCCCAGCCTAGGATGGGGTACCATAGCCTCTATAAACCCCATCCCAGCCTAGGATGGGGTACCACAGCCTCTATTAACCCCATCCCAGTCTAGGATGGGGTACCACAGCCTCTATTAACCCCATCCCAGTCTAGGATGGGGTACCACAGCCTCTATTAACCCCATCCCAGCCTAGGATGGGGTACCACAGCCTCTATAAACCCCATCCCAGCCTAGGATGGGGTACCACAGCCTCTATAAACCCCATCCCAGCCTAGAATAGGGTACCACAGTCTCTATAAACCCCATCCCAGCCTAGGATGGGGTACCACAGTCTCTATTAACCCCATCCCAGCCTAGGATGGGGTACCACAGCCTCTATTAACCCCATCCCAGCCTAGGATGGGGTACCACAGTCTTTCAGACCCCATCCCAGGCTAGGATGGGGTACCACAGCCTCTATAAACCCCATCCCAGCCTAGGATGGGGTACCACAGCCTCTATTAACCCCATCCCAGCCTAGGATGGGGTACCACAGTATTTCAGACCCCATCCCAGCCTAAGATGGGGTACCACAGCCTCTATTAACCCCATCCCAGCCTAGGATTGGGTACCACAGCCTCTATAAACCCCATCCCAGTCTAGGATGGGGTACCACAGCCTCTATTAACCCCATCCCAGTCTAGGATGGGGTACCACAGCCTCTATTAACCCCATCCCAGCCTAGGATGGGGTACCACAGCCTCTATTAACCCCATCCCAGCCTAGGATGGGGTACCACAGCCTCTATTAACCCCATCCCAGCCTAGGATAGGGTACCACAGCCTCTATTAACCCCATCCCAGTCTAGGATGGGGTACCACAGCCTTCTATTAACCCCATCCCAGTCTAGGATGGGGTACCACAGCCTCTATTAACCCCATCCCAGCCTAGGATGGGGTACCACAGCCTCTATTAACCCCATCCCAGCCTAGGATAGGGTACCACAGCCTCTATTAACCCCATCCCAGTCTAGGATGGGGTACCACAGCCTCTATTAACCCCATCCCAGTCTAGGATGGGGTACCACAGCCTCTATAAACCCCATCCCAGCCTAGGATAGGGTACCACAGCCTCTATTAACCCCATCCCAGTCTAGGATGGGGTACCACAGCCTCTATTAACCCCATCCCAGCCTAGGATGGGGTACCACAGCCTCTATTAACCCCATCCCAGCCTAGGATGGGGTACCACAGCCTATACTAACCCCATCCCAGCCTAGGATGGGGTACCACAGCCTCTATTAACCCCATCCCAGCCTAGGATGGGGTACCACAGCCTATACTAACCCCATCCCAGCCTAGGATGGGGTACCACAGCCACTATTAACCCCATCCCAGCCTAGGATGGGGTACCACAGCCTCTATTAACCCCATCCCAGCCTAGGATGGGGTACCACAGCCTATACTAACCCCATCCCAGCCTAGGATGGGGTACCACAGCCTCTATTAACCCCATCCCAGCCTAGGATGGGGTACCACAGCCTCTATTAACCCCATCCCAGCCTAGGATAGGGTACCACAGCCTCTATTAACCCCATCCCAGCCTAGGATGGGGTACCACAGCCTCTATTAACCCCATCCCAGGTTAGGATGGGGTACCACAGCCTCTATTAACCCCATCCCAGCCTAGGATGGGGTACCACAGCCTCTATAAACCCCATCCCAGCCTAGGATGGGGTACCACAGCCTCTATAAACCCCATCCCAGCCTAGGATGGGGTACCACAGTCTTTCAAACCCCATCCCAGCCTAGGATGGGGTACCATAGCCTCTATAAACCCCATCCCAGCCTAGGATGGGGTACCACAGCCTCTATTAACCCCATCCCAGTCTAGGATGGGGTACCACAGCCTCTATTAACCCCATCCCAGCCTAGGATAGGGTACCACAGCCTCTATTAACCCCATCCCAGCCTAGGATGGGGTACCACAGCCTCTATAAACCCCATCCCAGGTTAGGATGGGGTACCACAGCCTCTATTAACCCCATCCCAGCCTAGGATGGGGTACCACAGCCTCTATAAACCCCATCCCAGCCTAGGATGGGGTACCACAGCCTCTATAAACCCCATCCCAGCCTAGGATGGGGTACCACAGTCTTTCAAACCCCATCCCAGCCTAGGATGGGGTACCATAGCCTCTATAAACCCCATCCCAGCCTAGGATGGGGTACCACAGCCTCTATTAACCCCATCCCAGTCTAGGATGGGGTACCACAGCCTCTATTAACCCCATCCCAGTCTAGGATGGGGTACCACAGCCTCTATTAACCCCATCCCAGCCTAGGATGGGGTACCACAGCCTCTATAAACCCCATCCCAGCCTAGGATGGGGTACCACAGCCTCTATAAACCCCATCCCAGCCTAGAATAGGGTACCACAGTCTCTATAAACCCCATCCCAGCCTAGGATGGGGTACCACAGTCTCTATTAACCCCATCCCAGCCTAGGATGGGGTACCACAGCCTCTATTAACCCCATCCCAGCCTAGGATGGGGTACCACAGTCTTTCAGACCCCATCCCAGGCTAGGATGGGGTACCACAGCCTCTATAAACCCCATCCCAGCCTAGGATGGGGTACCACAGCCTCTATTAACCCCATCCCAGCCTAGGATGGGGTACCACAGTATTTCAGACCCCATCCCAGCCTAAGATGGGGTACCACAGCCTCTATTAACCCCATCCCAGCCTAGGATTGGGTACCACAGCCTCTATAAACCCCATCCCAGTCTAGGATGGGGTACCACAGCCTCTATTAACCCCATCCCAGTCTAGGATGGGGTACCACAGCCTCTATTAACCCCATCCCAGCCTAGGATGGGGTACCACAGCCTCTATTAACCCCATCCCAGCCTAGGATGGGGTACCACAGCCTCTATTAACCCCATCCCAGCCTAGGATAGGGTACCACAGCCTCTATTAACCCCATCCCAGTCTAGGATGGGGTACCACAGCCTCTATTAACCCCATCCCAGTCTAGGATGGGGTACCACAGCCTCTATTAACCCCATCCCAGCCTAGGATGGGGTACCACAGCCTCTATTAACCCCATCCCAGCCTAGGATAGGGTACCACAGCCTCTATTAACCCCATCCCAGTCTAGGATGGGGTACCACAGCCTCTATTAACCCCATCCCAGTCTAGGATGGGGTACCACAGCCTCTATAAACCCCATCCCAGCCTAGGATAGGGTACCACAGCCTCTATTAACCCCATCCCAGTCTAGGATGGGGTACCACAGCCTCTATTAACCCCATCCCAGCCTAGGATGGGGTACCACAGCCTATACTAACCCCATCCCAGCCTAGGATGGGGTACCACAGCCTCTATTAACCCCATCCCAGCCTAGGATGGGGTACCACAGCCTCTATTAACCCCATCCCAGCCTAGGATAGGGTACCACAAGCCTCTATTAACCCCATCCCAGCCTAGGATGGGGTACCACAGCCTCTATTAACCCCATCCCAGGTTAGGATGGGGTACCACAGCCTCTATTAACCCCATCCCAGCCTAGGATGGGGTACCACAGCCTCTATTAACCCCATCCCAGCCTAGGATGGGGTACCACAGCCTCTATGACCCACAGCATGTCCCAAATGTAACCTTGATTTCAATGATATATATTTAGTGGATGTAACTCTGTTCTGATCTAGTTGTGATTAATAGGGATCTTCGATCACTATCGAAATCAAGATAAGCAACAATTTCGCTTCAAGTTTCCTGTTCGTGAACTGTATCTGGTCTGTAAACCAGGTGTGTCCGGGCTTTATTTCAGGCCAAAATAAAGCTGACATCTGTGTCTGCGTGAAATCAGCTGACCAAAGCTGCACATAAAAACTGCTCTCTACATGAATCATGAGACAAAATGGCTGCAGACTGTTTTCATAATTACCACTAACACAAAGTAAATTCATCTGCTGCACAAGCATCTTCATCCTCTTGTTTTTTGTTTGTTTGTTTTTTTAAACAAGTCACTTTTTCAGATTTACTTCCAACATTTCAGCTTGTGACAAAAGTCTGCAGATGCAGAACAAACGGCTGTTCGTGTCACAGACGGCTGATTCTCGGGGAAAATCCCGGCTTATCCGATTCTGCATACAGATTCCTGCAGACAGTTTCACATGTTTGATCTGAAGCATTTTACAAACTGAACAACTGCATTTAGCTGCTTGGTTGTACCAGATAAAATGACTTCAGCAACAATGAATACTTCAGTCGCCTGACTGGATTCACTTTTTTAAATTCAGTTATTATTATTTGGTGTCAGTTTGTTTGATTAATCTTCTTCTCAGATTAAATACTCTCATTTGTGTTGATGGCTGTTCTGGAATCAGCTCATCCAGGACTGCAGGTGCTTCCTTTGTGCAGGCCTGCCACCTGCTGGACTTTCAGGTAAAATGTGGGATGGAAGGATGACTGAAAAAGCAAGTTTATTAAGTTTCATGTCCAGGACAATTCAGGGTGCTTCAATAAAACATCAAAAGCATTACAGCAGATGCAAAAAAGAAAACCAACTTTAAAAAGAAATAAAAGAAATTCACTTGGAGAACGCAGACCGCCAAGAAGCTCAATTCCCTCATCTTTGTGTGTTCTGGATCATAGTATCGGGAATTTTCTGGATCTGGATCAACTTTGGAAACATTAGAACTCATTCAGATCGTTTCTTGTAATCTTTCACCAACACTCGGGTCATTTGTACGTAGTTATACAGAACGATTCCACAAATGTGTCCTATCAGGGTGATGATGATGTAAGAGTGTTCAGGCGTTGGTAAAGAGGTTTGATGTTCACCATGGGGGGGTCGGTCAGACACACAGGACTCGCTTGTACAGTTAACTGTCTTTACTGGTCACTCTGAATCACAACAGCACAGTAATGCAGCAAACGACAGGCTTCCAGGTGGAACTGCAGGTAGTTCAGGTGAATGCGGATGGAAGTGAGTTTGGTCTATAAACAGAAACACAAAGAAGCCATGAGGAACATTCGTTCAGCAAAGAAACACATTCAAGGTTTTAATTATTACTAATAAATCCTTCCAGTTAGGACTAAACGTGCATATGTGTTCAAGGCTAACAGTTGCAGTAACTGGCATGTAGCAGGTCAGCTAGCTTATTAGCATAAACAGGCTCATGGTGAACGGAGGAAACTTCTGAATAAGCAGATCAGATAAATAACATTAAAGCTAAATAAACATCCTGTTCAGGCAGAAATACAACTACAGCCAGCGTGCACAGACGTTTTGGGGGGGGGGGGGGGGCAGGTGCTCAGTAAAAAAAATTAGAAATGTCTCAATAACAGATTCGGATACTTGTGCTGTGGGTTTCGGCTGATACCGAGTACTGATACCACTATGTTGTTAAAAAATCTACATTTCACCTGCATGACTGTGATATTATCATCATTATGGTAAATGATGGCTCAGGTTTAACCCTTTGTAAAATATAAATCAATTCAGCAAATTGAAGCCATTTATTTTTAAATGCAGTCTTGCTGGAGGGAAAATCCGGAGTGAAATCCTGCCACGTCACCGACATGATCGCTGGTTAGCGCCGTGTCTAACAGCTGATCAGTTCTTCTTCACCCCTCTAAATACAGCAGCTGCACCAGCTTTATCTGAGTATTCTGGGATTCATCTCCCTCATCTTCATGCTGTAGATGTTTTACAGCAGGCAGCTCAGAGCTGCTTCCGGCAGTAGCTTCCTAGATAGAATAATAGTTGTAATAAAAGTCTATTTTTAAGATTTAAAAATAGCCAATTAAGGCAAATACTTACTGCAAGTCTTGTAACACAGAAATATCTTCTGGTTGGTACAACATCATATAATCAGCTAAAACAGCTTCATGCCTGATTTATAGCCAAATCACTTTGTGTTGTTAAAAGAAAATGTGGACAGTTTTTAAGACATTTCATTAAAATTAGAGGAACAGTTCAACTTCTGAGCTTTAAAAGGCCTCAACAGTTAACAGGACTCTGACCTTCTATCCTCATCATCCTCCTTCCTTGCTGCTGGTGGTGGTTTCCAGAGCAGAGAGCTGCTCTCTGTAGCTCCATTTCTTTTTTAAGCCTCTCCTTTCCAAGCATTATGCTGTAATTGGTAGCCTAAGTAAAAGAGACCAACAGTATGAATAAGACTGTTTGGTTACATGACAACAAGGCACCATGCTACTTTTTCTGCATTGTAATTTGGCAAATGAACGACTGTAAGTGTTAATTATGCAGCCGGATGCAAACAGACAATCCCCTCCTAAATATTCAGCTTAAGCCTGCTGGTAGACTGACATGCTGCACGACTGACAAACTCTACCGGTGGTCATAACGCCAGATCTATCACTGATTTTGGCTAGCGGCTAGCTTGCTAAGCAGGTGAGCAGTCGGCTAATTTATGCTTAGCTATGCGGCTGTATGACGGCTACTTCACCACAGCAGCAAATAAATCATAAATGGAAGTTATTACTTGGCAACAGAGGGTACATAAATTTTGAACATACAATCAACAAAAACAGGTTAACAAAATTAAAATACAAAACTAAGCAAACATTTTAAAAGAAAAAAGCAAAAACTAAAGAAGTATATAATACCAAAGCATCTATTTACAATGAAATTAAGAACAGAATAATTATGTAGCCGTACTTCCGTGAGCCTTACAACTCATGTGATTAATACGGGTCTCAGTTCCCAATAAAGAACTTCTACATGTTTTTATGGACATGTGGACATTTATGGACATGTGGACATTTATGGACATTCTATGCTAACGATAACAGTCACAGAGCGACAGTTTAATCATTATTATACATTTGTTAGAATGTAACAGTTATTCAATTATTTATTAATTAAACTTGTGCGGATTTATAACATCTATTTTACAAGAACAGATGAAATGAACTTTATTCAGTTTATGTTTGAAAATGACGTTTCTTCACCAGGAACAGAGATGAAGATGAGTTTGAAAGCAATGACATGAAATGATGGAGGAACATCTCTGTCCCAGTTCTGCCTTTTTCCCGCACTAACCTGCACATCCAGCCCTTAATGTGCACTTCATACAGGGGTGTAGGGTTTAGGGGGGTATTGGGACACTTCATACAGGGGTGTAGGGATTAGGGGGGGTATTGGGACACTTCATACAGGGGTGTAGGGTTTAGGGGGGTATTGGGACATTTCATACAGGGGTGTAGGGTTCAGGGGGGTAGTGGGACACTTCATACAGGGGTGTAGGGTTTAGGGGGGGTATTGGGACACTTCATACAGGGGTGTAGGGTTTAGGGGGGTATTGGGACACTTCATACAGGGGTGTAGGGTTTAGGGGGGTAGTGGGACACTTCATACAGGGGTGTAGGGTTTAGGGGGGTATTGGGACACTTCATACAGGGCAGTAGGGTTTAGGGGGGTAGTGGGACACTTCATACAGGGGTGTAGGGTTTAGGGGGGGTATTGGGACACTTCATACAGGGCAGTAGGGTTTAGGGGGGTATTGGGACACTTCATATAGGGGTGTAGGGTTTAGGGGGTATTGGGACACTTCATACAGGGGTGTAGGGTTTAGGGGGGGTAGTGGGACACTTCATACAGGGGTGTAGGGTTTAGGGGGGGGTATTGGGACACTTCATACAGGGCAGTAGGGTTTAGGGGGGTATTGGGACACTTCATACAGGGGTGTAGGGTTTAGGGGGGTATTGGGACACTTCATACAGGGGTGTAGGGTTTAGGGGGGGTAGTGGGACACTTCATACAGGGGTGTAGGGTTTAGGGGGGGTATTGGGACACTTCATACAGGGCAGTAGGGTTTAGGGGGGTATTGGGACACTTCATACAGGGGTGTAGGGTTTAGGGGGGTATTGGGACACTTCATACAGGGGTGTAGGGTTTAGGGGGGGTATTGGGACACTTCATACAGGGGTGTAGGGTTTAGGGGGGGTATTGGGACACTTCATACAGGGGTGTAGGGTTTAGGGGGGGTATTGGGACAGGAAACAAAGGTGCAGTATTAAGTTGAGCAAGTACTGGAGCTGTGCATAAACCCTGTTGCTTCATGTAAACCAGCAGGTTAGTTTCCCAGAGATCACCATGGAAACTGGGACAGAAAACTTCACCAACCCTGAAATTAAACTAAACTTGTGGGGTAAAAACATGCAAAACAAACTAAGTTTAATTCGAGTATTTTATAGTAACAACGTGGTTAAAAATCCACCTTCCAGAGCGGCGCAGCGGTGTAATGCGGCCCCGCCGCCACCAGGGGGCGGCAGCCGCCAGCTAAACTTCCTGCTTCCGCTGGTTTGGTGACGTGTTGCTGCTTCCGCTGGTTTGGTGACGTGTTGCTGCTTCCGCTGGAGCTGCGACATGAATGACACGCGTGGAGTGGATCTGAGTCGCGGCTCAGAGGATGTTCCAGTTTTATGTAGAGAGACGACACATCCCACGTTTCAGGTAACGACGCGTTCATGAAGTTTTCAGTTATTAGTTTCAATGAGCAGCTGCGGGACAGAAAGCAGCTACAGAGCACGTTTCCCTGTTTAATGTCATAATTCAGATATTTATGGTTTAAATGCGAAGTTTTACAGCATATTTCCACCCTGTTGTCTCCTGTCACGGTGCTTATTTAGAGAAAACAGTTGAAAATCCTCCTGCTGGCTGGGAAAGATGAAGAAAACTGTGCTCTTCATCACCTGTGAGCCGTAATCAGACCTTTCTGATGGAAATGTGAAAGTCACAATCACGTCATGTGTCCTGGCATTCATGTTCTTACTACCCTGCAGACTCTGCACTCCTTTCAGGAGAAAATCAAGACTTATTCTCATTTAACAAAACTGAAGGAGGCAGTCCTGTAAGGTGCAGAATTAAAAAAATATTTTTTTAAAGGACAGTTAAAACAGCACTGCAATAACCATAATAAAAAGACATACGGCATCTGTGTGTCCTAAACTAAATAATAAATGCTTTTGTTTCATTTGAAAAGTAAATAATACAGCAAATATTTGCTTTTATTTAGCAGAAATACGGATCTGATTGTGACAGGTGTCTATGTGACCCCCCCCCCAGAGTCCACCGACTCGGCAGTTTTTACACGTCCGTCATGAGGGAGCCTCTCTGATCCTAAACTAACGGTGACGTTTAACACAAGAAGAAAAAAAGCTAAATGATTATTGCTCATATGCAAAAGAGTCACCCAGTGATACCGGGGGGGGGGGGAGCTGCTGGTTTCAGAGCTGATGTGTGCAGTTTGTGTCCATCAGGAAGTTTGAACTTTCTGTCTCCAGCAGGTGTCAGTAAATCATCACAACATCCAGATCTTATAAACCTCTAAGCTGCAATGCAGGGAAGGAAAATGAGTCTCCCACAACCCAGAGCCGGGCTTCTTTGCTCCTTTCTCCTGGGGGGGGGGTATTCCAAGAAGCAGGTTTAGTGGCTTAGCTGGCCATGTTAACCCAGATTAAACGGCAACCCTGGGTTTTCTGTTCCAGAAAGGCTGATCCAGCCTCCATAACCTGGTCAGGAGCAGGTTTGTTCCAGACTACGTGAACTTATCTGGCTTTGTTTCAGAGAGCAGCGGCTCCCGTAGTTTCGTGAACGTGCATCGGCGTGCTCGCAGGAGATGTGATGTAGTACTGATGTAGTACTGATGTAGTACTGATGTAGTACTGTTCAGGCTCTAAAAATCTACTAAATGATGTGAAAGTTGGGGGGAAACGAGAAGCCTTCCTGATCGCCGGCTGCATTTGAGATATTAAAAAAGTGCTGCAGAGTCTTTCTCACCATGAGGGGAAGTGGAAGATAAAGTTACATCATTCTGTGGGTGGACTGCTCCTTTAAAGGTGCCATGACATCAAATTTAACCTTTCTGGGGTTTTGGGTGTATAATATGATCTGTTGTGCTCTGATGAGGTCATGTGAATGTCAGAGTGAGAATCAAAGTTCCTGTTTATGGTCTGTCAGCTTTGTCTCTCTGCTCAGAAACAGTTGAATCAGACAGCAGCTTATCATTCTACGTAGTTCCATCATTCTACGTAGTTCTATCATTCTACGTAGTTCTATCATTCTACGTAGTTCCATCATTCTACGTAGTTCTATCATTCTACGTAGTTCCATCATTCTACGTAGTTCTATCATTCTACGTAGTTCTATCATTCTACGTAGTTCTATCATTCTACGTAGTTCCATCATTCTACGTAGTTCCATCATTCAACGTAGTTCCATCATTCTACGTAGTTCTATCATTCTACGTAGTTCCATCATTCTACGTAGTTCTATCATTCTACGTAGTTCTATCATTCTACGTAGTTCCATCATTCTACGTAGTTCCATCATTCTACGTAGTTCCATCATTCTACGTAGTTCCATCATTCTACGTAGTTCCATCATTCTACGTAGTTCCATCATTCTACGTAGTTCTATCATTCTACGTAGTTCCATCATTCTACGTAATTCATTTGCTCCAATCAGAGCACACTATCAAGCAAACAGCCCCTCCCCCGCTGATTCAACTGTAGAGTGGAGAAGAGTAACTGTGTGCAGTCAGGTCTGGGTTTTCAAACAAATGGATTTAAAAGCAAACTTCTGCAGCAACACTGAGGGAGGGGGCCACAACCTTGTCATTACCTGTAAGTTTATTTATTTTCTAAATGCTGTCTTGTCTGATAAACGTAGCTCACTGTCTGAAGTGCACATGTTGCTAGCAGTTAGCCTTTAGCAAAGTCTGACCGCAGCTTGACCTACTTTCTCCAAATAAGGTCATAGCCAAATAAGGTGTAGCCAATCAGAATGAAGTCAGCGTGGTCTCCGGGTAAAGCTCCATATCATCACCGGACCCAACTGTATTACTGAGGAAGTGAGGTCTGGCTGCCAAAACAACCCCCCGCTGTAAAAAGTGACGATTTTTCTTTGGAGTATTTACATATGCAGTAATGCCAACTACATGAACCAGTTTTTACTGCAATGAGGCACATGCCCCCCCTGGGTGAAACTGAGCCTCCCCCCGCAGTTCTCTGAGTTGAACAAGTGGGCAGAAGCGTTTTCTAACTGATCCAGTCATTCTCTGAATCTGGCAGCACTGACTTTAGCTTAGCTTAGCATAGTTGCTGTAATCTGGTGGTTCCAACTAGCATCACTTGGTGAAAGTGAACTAATTAACTCGAAGTTTTTTCCAATTACGTTTCGTACTCGCACATTCTGATCGAGAACAAACGAGAAGCCGCTTTCACATCAAAGACTGACTAGGCGGCGTTCAGTAGGGAACTATATGCTGCAGGAGTACAGACCAATCACAGGGAAGCACCGCGGATGGTAGCCAATCACAGGGAAGCACCGCCGATGGTAGCCAATCACAGGGAAGCACCGCCGATGGTAGCAAAGGCAGCACACGTGCAGAATCCCCAACCTCCGTAAACAGGGTTGGTGCCAGATGCTGCGCATGCACGACGTACACCGTGTATGCCTCCCTGCTCCAACACACCTGACCAAAAAGAAAAGGATCAAACAGCCCGTGAAGTTCTGCACAATCACTCATTAGTTTGAGTCAGGTGTGTTGGAGCAGGGAAGCATGGAAAACCTGCAGGACGGTGGCTCTTAAGGACGTTAGCTGGACACTATACGTTGTAGAGACTGAGACGCCCGTTATTTGCAGTCTTGCATTGATGAGTTTGGTACCCGGCGGGCCGAATGATGTAACTTCTCCAGCTCTGAAATGGAGTTTGTTCTGTGGTTTCTCAGTACTGCCCGGACAACGTTCAGGGACCAGGATGCAGCGTGGACCCCAGTGAGGTGGCCCTCCCCGGATGCTCCTGCCGGTCCCGGTCCTGCTGCGCCGACACCTGCGGCTGCCTCCAGACCTGGGGTCGGGCGTACGACGGCGCCGGCGTGCTGCTGGACCTCAGCAGGACTCGCACCTACAGCTCACCGGTCTTCGAGTGCAACGCTCTCTGCACCTGCAGCGACACCTGCTCCAACCGGGTGGTGCAGAGGGGGCTGCAGCTCAGGTTGGAGGTCTTCAGCACCGGGGACAGGGGCTGGGGGGCCCGGACGCTGGAGAAAATCCCACGTGGGACATTCGTGTGCGAGTACGCGGGGGAGGTGATCGGCTTGGAGGAGGCGCGGCGCAGACAGCGGTCCCAACGACCCGAGGACAATAATTACATTATTGCTGTGAGGGAGCACGCGGGGACGGACTCGGATTCTGGGATGGACTCAGGTTCGGGAGCGGGGACGGACTCAGCCGCGGGGACGGACTCGGTTTCTGGGATGGACTCAGGTTCGGGAGCAGGGACGGACTCGGTTTCTGGGATGGACTCAGGTTCGGGAGCGGGGACGGACTCAGCCGCGGGGACGGACTCGGTCTCTGGGATGGACTCAGGTTCGGGAGCGGGGACGGACTTAGCCGCGGGGACGGACTCTGTCTCTGGGATGGACTCAGGTTTGGGAGCGGGGACGGACTCGGATTCTGGGATGGACTCGGTCTCTGGGACGCTGGTCTCTGAGACGTTCGTGGACCCGGCTCAGGTGGGGAACGTGGGCCGCTTCCTCGAGCCCTCGGTCTCGGGGACGCTGGTCTCTGAGACGTTCGTGGACCCGGCCCAGGTGGGGAACGTGGGCCGCTTCCTCGAGTCCTCGGGGATGGACTCGGTCTCTGGGATGGACTCAGTCTCGGGGACGTTGGTCTCTGAGACGTTCGTGGACCCGGCTCAGGTGGGGAACGTGGGCCGCTTCCTCGAGTCCTCTGGGATGGACTCGGTCTCGGGGACGCTGGTCTCTGAGACGTTCGTGGACCCAGCTCAGGTGGGGAACGTGGGCCGCTTCCTTAACCACTCTTGCCGGCCAAACCTGGTCATGCTGCCGGTGCGCGTCCACTCGGTGGTCCCCCGGCTGGCGCTGTTTGCTGGACGGGACATCGGCGCTCAAGAGGAGCTGACGTTCGACTACTCGGGAGGATCTCGGACCCGTGGAGCTGCAGAGACGTCCACGCAGACGGACGCCGCTGCAGGGGACGGTGGGACACCTGGACTCCAGAGGAAAGCCTGCCGCTGCGGCACCAGCAGCTGCTCACGCTTCCTCCCTCTGGATTCATCTGTTCTCAGCTGAAGCGACACTCGTTTATGTCAACTTGAAGATGTTCAATAAAGTTTTTCTAACAGTGAAGCTCAGTTTTTATAATCCTGTAAATTCTGCAGCCATTTATGAGAATGAGTGCTGTATGAAGATCAGCTGGATGAGTCATTCCTGCTCTCGTCATCGTGTCCTGTGGCCCCCCAGTGTCCCCACGTAATCCCCCATCATACCCAATCGTCTCCCATCATCCCCAATCGTCCCCCATCATGCTCCATCATACCCTAATGTACCCAATCGTCCCCTGTCGTACCCCTTCATCCCCAATCGTACCCCCATCGTCCCCCATCGTACCCCATCATCCCCAATCGTCCCCCATCATCCTCCATCGTCCCCAATCGTCCCCCATAATCCTCCATCGTACCCCATCATCCCCAATCGTCCCCCATCATGCTCCATCGTACCCAATCGTCCCCCATCATCCTCCATCATCCCCAATCGTCCCCCATAATCCTCCATCGTACCCCATCATCCCCAATCGTCCCCCATCATGCTCCATCGTACCCAATAGTCCCCCATCATCCTCCATCGTCCCCAATCGTCCCCCATAATCCTCCATCGTACCCCATCATCCCCAATCGTCCCCCATTATGCTCCATCGTCCCCCATCATCCTCAATCATACCCCATTGTACCCAATCGTCCCCCATCATCCTCCATCGTACCCCATTGTACCCCCATCGTCCCCCATCATCCCCAATCGTCCCCCATCATCCTCCATCATCCCCAATTGTCCACCATCCTCCATCTTCCCCCATTATGCTCCATCGTACCCAATCGTCCCCCATCATGCTCCATCATACCCTAATGTACCCAATCGTCCCCTGTCGTACCCCTTCATCCCCAATCGTACCCCCATCGTCCCCCATCATGCTCCATCGTACCCAATCGTCCCCCATCATGCTCCATCGTACCCAATCGTCCCCCATCATCCTCCATCGTCCCCAATCGTCCCCCATAATCCTCCATCGTACCCCATCATCCCCAATCGTCCCCCATCATGCTCCATCGTACCCAATAGTCCCCCATCATCCTCCATCGTCCCCAATCGTCCCCCATAATCCTCCATCGTACCCCATCATCCCCAATCGTCCCCCATTATGCTCCATCGTCCCCCATCATCCTCAATCGTACCTCATTGTACCCAATCGTCCCCCATCATCCTCCATCGTACCCCATTGTACCCCCATCGTCCCCCATCATCCCCAATCGTCCCCCATCATCCTCCATCATCCCCAATTGTCCACCATCATCCTCCATCATCCCCAATTGTCCACCATCCTCCATTTTCCCCCATTATGCTCCATCGTACCCAATCGTCCCCTGTCGTACCCCTTCGTCCCCAGTCGTCCCCCATCGTCCCCCATCTCACTGTAAGAAGATGCAGTGAACACAAGAATAAAACGTATTATTGTTCAGTTCTGGGTTATTTTAAGTTAACTCTGAACTCACAGGACAATAGTACTCATTCATTCCTTCATTCTACTTAAAGTATTGATGAAATGAAGGAGTTTTGCTGCAGATAATGTCTGATAGAGGCTGCCCCGTCTCCACCGTGATACTGGACGTTCACCGAAAAGCGATTCAACGTTATATCTTCCCAATGACTCAAAGTGATGCAGAAACTTTACCGGTGAGTAAATGCACGTATATACTCCTACAAATAAGGTCCATGTTGGAAAAAAAAGAAACTTATCTTTTAAGAGTGACCAGTAAAGACAGTTAACTGTACAAGTGAGTCCTGTGTGCACTGACCGACCCCCCCATGGTGAACATCAAACCTCCTTACCAACGCCTGAACACTCTTACATCATCATCACCCTGATAGACATTTCTGGAATTGTTCCGTATAACTCCGTACAAATGACCCGAGTGTTGGTAAAAGATTACAAGATCTGAATGAGTTCTAATGTTTCCAACGTTGATCCGGATCCAGAGAAGATTCAGGTTTCTATGATCCAGATCACGCAGAGATAAGTGGAGCTGCTCGGAGGGGGTCTGAACTCTGAGTGCTTTTCGAGTTTCACTTATATTTTTATGTCTCCATCATCTCAGTATTTGTTTCTTTGTTGTTGTCATGTGACTCCCCCCCGCCCCCCCTCAGATATTCTCAGCTCCTCATGGTCGTCATACCTCAGGAGAGGTGGGACCAATTAAAAAGGGCCAGGGGGTGTAGTTTATATAGAAACCGTCAGGAGAGGGAAGGTGTCCCACTTTGGCGTGACCGTTCTGAAACCAGGCCCAGATCTTCATCTGCCCCAGTTCCCGTCTAGACCTGCTTTCATTTTATTAATACCCAACATCTGGGTTAATGAGGATGGAGACCATGTTTCATGTAGAAATGGGAGCAGCGCTGCGGCCGCACCGGGCTGACGGACTAAACGGCGGTGGGAGGGAAACCTCTGCGGCGGGGGGGCTGCTGTCAGGACCAGTCAGCGCGGAGGCGATTGTTGCATCGACCCATATTCCCCCCCTCCTGCCAGCTTCACCGGCTTCTGTCTGCTCAGGAACAGCTTTTTCTCTGCACCTGATCTCGTCCACATTTAGAAGTTACAAACTCCATCGTTGGCTGGTGTTTTGGTAAACTGGAGCATCCTCTCCTGTAATTACCATCTGGAGGGAAGACGGTTGGAGGGAAGGCAGGAAAAACAGCGTGTCACAACTCAGAGGATGACATAAACCACCCGAGGAACATAAATGCCACACTAAAAAAGAAAGATGATATTCTGGCAGCTGGAGCGCCAGAAAAATGCCATAAAATTACAGAGAAAAACTTTCCTGTAGAAATACAGTCATTTTCTATGATAGAAACACAGTTCATAACTTTGCTTTTACATGAAATCTTTGTTTCATTTTGGCATTTTAATGTTTAATGAACGATGTTAAGATGTATAATAATGAGAAAATCACCTGGACATCCAGTAAAAACTGTTGTAATACAGAAAATCAAGGTTAATATGAGTGTTGCCAACTCTTCAGGGAGAGAAGCCACTATTGGCTGGTCCGAAAGTCACCAGAGGTCACTGAATGACATCGCAGCGACTAGGGATGGGCATATCCTTACCTTGGAGTCCATACTTCAATACCAGCCAGACAAAATATCGGAATCAATACTTTTTTGAGTATCGCAATACCACTGTACAGACATAAAACATGCAATTTGTTTCTACCTCTGAGAGTTTTAGGCAATGAAATGATGAAAGCAGCCAGATTCTAGTTTCTGTGTCACATGATGGTGGTAGCCTATCAGATTCTAGCTTCTGTATCACATGATGGTGGTAGCCTATCAGATTCTAGCTTCTGTATCACATGATGGTGGTAGCCTATCAGATTCTAGTTTTCTATATCACATGATGGTGGTAGCCTATCAGATTCTAGCTTCTGTATCACATGATGGTGGTAGCCTATCAGATTCTAGCTTCTGTGTCACATGATGGTGGTAGCCTATCAGATTCTAGCTTCTGTATCACATGATGGTGGTAGCCTATCAGATTCTAGCTTCTGTATCACATGATGGTGGTAGCCTATCAGATTCTAGCTTCTGTATCACATGATGGTGGTAGCCTATCAGATTCTAGCTTCTGTATCACATGATGGTGGTAGCCTATCAGATTCTAGCTTCTGTATTACATGATGGTGGTAGCCTATCAGATTCTAGCTTCTGTATCACATGATGGTGGTAGCCTATCAGATTCTAGCTTCTGTGTCACATGATGGTGGTAGCCTATCAGATTCTAGCTTCTGTATCACATGATGGTGGTAGCCTATCAGATTCTAGCTTCTGTATCACATGATGGTGGTAGCCTATCAGATTAATTTCCACCGCTTTCTCCAATTCAGGTCATGGGGGGGGGGGGGGGGGGGGGGATATAGCCGATCCCAGCTTTATCTGAATTTATCTATATTTCATCTATATTCTTTATATTTTTATATTCTCTCAACAATAATATATATATATATTTTTTTACATCATACATATTAAACAGAACTATTACATGCGTGATATTTATTTTTTTCTATTTTCTATTTTTTCATTTTATTTCCATATTTATTTATTTATTACACATCCACAGTCCTCAAATTTATTCATACCTTCCAATTAAAGAAAAGGCTAAATTCACAACAGTAATTTGAATAACAAGAAACTGAAAAAGTAATCTTTTTTTTTTTAAATTACTAATTTATAATTTAGTAAAATAAAATATTGCTTTTGTATTTGAAAAGAATGATTTAAAAAAAACAAAACAAACAAAACTGTCCAGACACATGAGAGCATCTTTACCATGATCAATGACCAACATACCTGTAAACAGGTGCAGACGTCTGATTGGACGTTACAGAAACACCTGATTTCCTCAAAGTGTTGCTTAACAACACTTTGAGGCTTGTTTACTTGTTTTATTTTTTGTTTGTTTTTAACATTTCTGTTGAAATCAAAATCATGATTTTTATAATATTTATGATTTAATACTTGATTGAATTTGAATTTATTTCACTGACAGCTGATTTTTGTTATTTAACGGGAGGTGATGAAGAATCCTGAGGATGACTGAATGTGTCGTCATTTCCACACTCAGAAACAGGTACGAGACAGGAATCACTGTTAGTGTTTTTATACCTGCTCACTTCAGAGACAAAAGTTGGGGGGGGGGGGGGGGGGTTGTAGTCAGGTGTCAAATTGGGAGGGGGGTTGGGTGTGTGTATTTGTGTGTTTTGTGTTATGTACTTGGATGTGTGAAGGCTTGTTTTTATTTGCATATGCATTTGTTTTTATTATGTCGAGCACTTTGTGTTTCCTTTTAATGGTATGAAAAGTGCTTTATAAACAAAACTTGATTTGATTTCTGTACCTGTAGGTACACTTGTTACAAATGTTCTCTCAAAAGTACAATATTGGTCTTTATGAGGCCAGAAGTACCTATATACTATGAAAAAGGCTCCAAAGTAATATAAAGTACACATTTGTACCATTCCAACCCTAAGGGTACCTGCAGCATTGAAACATGTGTGTAGCTTGTACAATAACTATAAATAGCAGTACTTCTAAACAGTAGTATAATTATAGTTATTATATTATGATTTTCATAATAATCATAGTAATAATTATATGTATAATTATATATGTGTTTGGCCTAATATTTCTATAATAATTATTCATTTATTATTAGCATCTTTGATTGTTGTCATAATCTCTATTTTATTGACTTTTATTCATCATCTTTAATTGGTTTAATTGTACTTTATTAACTCATACAGCTTGATAAGGTACAAAAATGGACCATGAAGGTACAGAAATGTCTTTCAGAAAGGAACCCCCCCCCAGCAACAAGCTTTGGACCCTTTTAGGTACAAACTGGTTCCTCTGTTTTACAGCTTCCAGGTTCTCATGGACCCACAAACCATCGGGTCGCGGGTGTCTGGAACAGGATGATCAGAGGAAGTTCTCCTCCGCTCGTCACACAAACTGAAGTCGGATCCGTTAAAAGATGGAACGAGTCATCCTTTTTGTAACATGGAGATGATGCAGAGAAATAACTACAGGATAAGTTCTGTGTCTCCGTTTTTCCTCCGTCTGAGCTTCATCCGTTCAGATGAGCATGTTTCACATTTTACCGCCCATCTTCATCACGAGCTGATGTTCCTTCTGATGAGTCTGGTTAAGCACGTGTCTTCAGAGGAAGAAACAAAAACAAAACAGTCTTCAAACTCATGACTCATCTCATTTTCAGTCAGATGTCCCTGGAATCGCCATGGCAACGGGCCGTGTGTACAGGAGTTGGTTGGTTGGGAGGTGCGTGAAGGCTGATCTGAGATCCTGGCCAATGACTGGCTGCCGTCCAGGATCGTCACCTAGCAACCAGCAGTTAATCACACGAGGTGAACCCCCCCCGAACTCCCTCCCCAGCACCAGCACAAAGACAGAATGAAGGAGGAGAGATCATCAAGGATGCTCCGCAGAGCTGCTGTGATGGATTCTGCGGGCCGGATCGGGCCGGCCTTTCCTCCGCAGGAAAACTGGTGAACAGGTCACCTGATGCTGCCGTAAGGAAAACTGGTGAACAGGTCACCTGATGCTGCAGTCAGGAAAACCGGTGAACAGGTCACCTGATGCTGCAGTCAGGAAAACTGGTGAACAGGTCACCTGATGCTGCAGTCAGGAAAACTGGTGAACAGGTCACCTGATGCTGCAGTCAGGAAAACTGGTGAACAGGTCACCTGATGCTGCAGTCAGGAAAACTGGTGAACAGGTCACCTGATGCTGCAGTCAGGAAAACTGGTGAACAGGTCACCTGATGCTGCCGTCAGGAAAACTGGTGAACAGGTCACCTGATGCTGCAGTCGGGAAAACTGGTGAACAGGTCACCTGATGCTGCAGTCGGGAAAACTGGTGAACAGGTCACCTGATGCTGCAGTCAGGAAAACTGGTGAACAGGTCACCTGATGCTGCAGTCAGGAAAACTGGTGAACAGGTCATCTGATGCTGCAGTCAGGAAAACTGGTGAACAGGTCACCTGATGCTGCAGTCAGGAAAACTGGTGAACAGGTCACCTGATGCTGCAGTCAGGAAAACTGGTGAACAGGTCACCTGATGCTGCAGTCAGGAAAACTGGTGAACAGGTCACCTGATGCTGCAGTCAGGAAAACTGGTGAACAGGTCACCTGATGCTGCAGTCGGGAAAACTGGTGAACAGGTCACCTGATGCTGCAGTCAGGAAAACTGGTGAACAGGTCACCTGATGCTGCAGTCAGGAAAACTGGTGAACAGGTCACCTGATGCTGCAGTCAGGAAAACTGGTGAACAGGTCACATGATGCTGCAGTCAGGAAAACTGGTGAACAGGTCACCTGATGCTGCAGTCAGGAAAACTGGTGAACAGGTCACCTGATGCTGCAGTCAGGAAAACTGGTGAACAGGTCACCTGATGCTGCAGTCAGGAAAACTGGTGAACAGGTCACCTGATGCTGCAGGCAGGAAAACTGGTGAACAGGTCACCTGATGCTGCAGTCAGGAAAACTGGTGAACAGGTCACCTGATGCTGCCATCAGGAAAACTGGTGAACAGGTCACCTGATGCTGCAGTCAGGAAAACTGGTGAACAGGTCACCTGATGCTGCAGTCAGGAAAACTGGTGAACAGGTCACATGCTGCAGTCAGGAAAACTGGTGAACAGGTCACCTGATGCTGCAGTCAGGAAAACTGGTGAACAGGTCACCTGATGCTGCAGTCAGGAAAACTGGTGAACAGGTCACCTGATGCTGCAGTCAGGAAAACTGGTGAACAGGTCACCTGATGCTGCCATCAGGAAAACTGGTGAACAGGTCACCTGATGCTGCCGTCAGGAAAACTGGTGAACAGGTCACCTGATGCCGTCAGGAAAACTGGTGAACAGGTCACCTGATGCCGTCAGGAAAACTGGTGAACAGGTCACCTGATGCTGCAGTCAGGAAAACTGGTGAACAGGTCACCTGATGCTGCAGTCAGGAAAACTGGTGAACAGGTCACCTGATGCTGCAGTCAGGAAAACTGGTGAACAGGTCACCTGATGCTGCCGTCAGGAAAACTGGTGAACAGGTCACCTGATGCTGCAGTCAGGAAAACTGGTGAACAGGTCACCTGATGCTGCCGTCAGGAAAACTGGTGAACAGGTCACCTGATGCTGCAGTCAGGAAAACTGGTGAACAGGTCACCTGATGCTGCAGTCAGGAAAACTGGTGAACAGGTCACCTGATGCTGCAGTCAGGAAAACTGGTGAACAGGTCACCTGATGCTGCAGTCAGGAAAACTGGTGAACAGGTCACCTGATGCTGCAGTCAGGAAAACTGGTGAACAGGTCACCTGATGCTGCAGTCAGGAAAACTGGTGAACAGGTCACCTGATGCTGCAGTCAGGAAAACTGGTGAACAGGTCACCTGATGCTGCAGTCAGGAAAACTGGTGAACAGGTCACCTGATGCAGGCAGGAAAACTGGTGAACAGGTCACCTGATGCTGCCGTCAGGAAAACTGGTGAACAGGTCACCTGATGCTGCCGTCAGGAAAACTGGTGAACAGGTCACCTGATGCTGCAGTCAGGAAAACTGGTGAACAGGTCACCTGATGCTGCAGTCAGGAAAACTGGTGAACGGGTCACCTGATGCTGCCGTCAGGAAAACTGGTGAACGGGTCACATGATGCTGCAGTCAGGAAAACTGGTGAACAGGTCACCTGATGCTGCAGTCAGGAAAACTGGTGAACAGGTCACCTGATGCTGCAGTCGGGAAAACTGGTGAACAGGTCACCTGATGCAGGCAGGAAAACTGGTGAACAGGTCACATGATGCTGCCGTCAGGAAAACTGGTGAACAGGTCACCTGATGCAGGCAGGAAAACTGGTGAACAGGTCACCTGATGCTGCCGTTAGGAAAACTGGTGAACAGGTCACAGGTCACCTGATGCTGCCGTCAGGAAAACTGGTGAACAGGTCACCTGATGCTGCCGTCAGGAAAACTGGTGAACAGGTCACCCGATGCTGCAGTCAGGAAAACTGGTGAACAGGTCACCCGATGCTGCAGTCAGGAAAACTGGTGAACAGGTCACCTGATGCTGCAGTCAGGAAAACTGGTGAACAGGTCACCTGATGCAGGCAGGAAAACTGGTGAACAGGTCACATGATGCTGCAGTCAGGAAAACTGGTGAACAGGTCACCTGATGCTGCAGTCGGGAAAACTGGTGAACAGGTCACCTGATGCTGCAGTCAGGAAAACTGGTGAACAGGTCACCTGATGCTGCCGTCAGGAAAACTGGTGAACAGGTCACCTGATGCTGCAGTCAGGAAAACTGGTGAACAGGTCACCTGATGCTGCAGTCAGGAAAACTGGTGAACAGGTCACCTGATGCTGCCGTCAGGAAAACTGGTGAACAGGTCACCATTGCTGCAGTCAGGAAAACTGGTGAACAGGTCACCTGATGCTGCAATCAGGAAAACTGGTGAACAGGTCACCTGATGCTGCAGTCAGGAAAACTGGTGAACAGGTCACCTGATGCTGCAGTCAGGAAAACTGGTGAACAGGTCACCTGATGCTGCAGTCAGGAAAACCGGTGAACAGGTCACCCGATGCTGCAGTCAGGAAAACTGGTGAACAGGTCACCTGATGCTGCAGTCAGGAAAACTGGTGAACAGGTCACCCGATGCTGCCGTCAGGAAAACTGGTGAACAGGTCACCCGATGCTGCAGGCAGGAAAACTGGTGAACAGGTCACCTGATGCTGCAGTCAGGAAAACTGGTGAACAGGTCACCATTGCTGCAGTCAGGAAAACTGGTGAACAGGTCACCTGATGCTGCCGTCAGGAAAACTGGTGAACAGGTCACCTGATGCTGCAGTCAGGAAAACTGGTGAACAGGTCACCTGATGCTGCAGGCAGGAAAACTGGTGAACAGGTCACCTGATGCTGCAGTCAGGAAAACTGGTGAACAGGTCACCATTGCTGCAGTCAGGAAAACTGGTGAACAGGTCACCTGATGCTGCCGTCAGGAAAACTGGTGAACAGGTCACCTGATGCTGCAGTCAGGAAAACTGGTGAACAGGTCACCTGATGCTGCAGTCAGGAAAACTGGTGAACAGGTCACCTGATGCTGCAGTCAGGAAAACTGGTGAACAGGTCACCATTGCTGCAGTCAGGAAAACTGGTGAACAGGTCACCTGATGCTGCCGTTAGGAAAACTGGTGAACAGGTCACAGGTCACCTGATGCTGCCGTCAGGAAAACTGGTGAACAGGTCACCATTGCTGCAGTCAGGAAAACTGGTGAACAGGTCACCTGATGCTGCCGTCAGGAAAACTGGTGAACAGGTCACCTGATGCTGCAGTCAGGAAAACTGGTGAACAGGTCACCTGATGCTGCAGTCAGGAAAACTGGTGAACAGGTCACCTGATGCTGCCGTCAGGAAAACTGGTGAACAGGTCACCTGATGCAGGCAGGAAAACTGGTGAACAGGTCACATGATGCTGCAGTCAGGAAAACTGGTGAACAGGTCACCTGATGCTGCAGTCGGGAAAACTGGTGAACAGGTCACCTGATGCTGCAGTCAGGAAAACTGGTGAACAGGTCACCTGATGCTGCAGTCAGGAAAACTGGTGAACAGGTCACCCGATGCTGCAGTCAGGAAAACTGGTGAACAGGTCACCTGATGCAGGCAGGAAAACTGGTGAACAGGTCACATGATGCTGCAGTCAGGAAAACTGGTGAACAGGTCACCTGATGCTGCAGTCGGGAAAACTGGTGAACAGGTCACCTGATGCTGCAGTCAGGAAAACTGGTGAACAGGTCACCTGATGCTGCCGTCAGGAAAACTGGTGAACAGGTCACCTGATGCTGCAGTCAGGAAAACTGGTGAACAGGTCACCTGATGCTGCAGTCAGGAAAACTGGTGAACAGGTCACCTGATGCTGCAGTCAGGAAAACTGGTGAACAGGTCACCTGATGCTGCAGTCAGGAAAACTGGTGAACAGGTCACCTGATGCTGCCGTCAGGAAAACTGGTGAACAGGTCACCTGATGCTGCCGTCAGGAAAACTGGTGAACAGGTCACCTGATGCTGCAGTCAGGAAAACTGGTGAACAGGTCACCTGATGCTGCCGTCAGGAAAACTGGTGAACAGGTCACCATTGCTGCAGTCAGGAAAACTGGTGAACAGGTCACCTGATGCTGCAATCAGGAAAACTGGTGAACAGGTCACCTGATGCTGCAGTCAGGAAAACTGGTGAACAGGTCACCTGATGCTGCAGTCAGGAAAACTGGTGAACAGGTCACCTGATGCTGCAGTCAGGAAAACTGGTGAACAGGTCACCTGATGCTGCAGGCAGGAAAACTGGTGAACAGGTCACCTGATGCTGCAGTCAGGAAAACTGGTGAACAGGTCACCATTGCTGCAGTCAGGAAAACTGGTGAACAGGTCACCTGATGCTGCCGTCAGGAAAACTGGTGAACAGGTCACCTGATGCTGCAGTCAGGAAAACTGGTGAACAGGTCACCTGATGCTGCAGTCAGGAAAACTGGTGAACAGGTCACCTGATGCTGCAGTCAGGAAAACTGGTGAACAGGTCACCTTGCTGCAGTCAGGAAAACTGGTGAACAGGTCACCTGATGCTGCAGTCAGGAAAACTGGTGAACAGGTCACCTGATGCTGCAGTCAGGAAAACTGGTGAACAGGTCACCTGATGCTGCAGTCAGGAAAACTGGTGAACAGGTCACCTGATGCTGCAGTCAGGAAAACTGGTGAACAGGTCACCTGATGCTGCAGTCAGGGAAACTGGTGAACAGGTCACCTGATGCTGCAGTCAGGAAAACTGGTGAACAGGTCACCTGATGCTGCCGTCAGGAAAACTGGTGAACAGGTCACCTGATGCTGCCATCAGGAAAACTGGTGAACAGGTCACCTGATGCTGCAGTCGGGAAAACTGGTGAACAGGTCACCTGATGCTGCCATCAGGAAAACTGGTGAACAGGTCACCTGATGCTGCATTCAGGATTTGTGACTTTGTGGTTTGAATCTGTTCAAACGTGTTTTCATACGATTGTTAACCAAACTGCTGTTCCTTATCCAGCCGTCTGAGCCGGCATCCTTACAAACCTCACCATCCAGTTCAATTCTGATTCTTTGACTTGAGATTCATTCATTTTAAAAATATACTCTTTATTTATTTATTTATTTATTTTCCAAAAACAAATTTTACATAAAACTCACACTTAACACATTTGGAACAGGAGGGGTCACTACTCACTTATTATTTAGGTCTCATGAAAGATTCAACCCAATGTCCATCTTCCATGTAGCCCAAAGTGGCCAAAGTCAAGACCGCCTAAACCGAGACCAAGACTAGTTCAGCTCAAGACCGAGAATCAATGATGGTTTTCTGCACAACTGTCAGATCAGCATCTTCCCCAGTCATTTTCATGTCATTTTCTGTACCGCTTATCCAGTTCAGGGTCGCGGGGGTTGCTGGAGTCTATCCCAGCTATTATCAGGCGAGAGGCGGGGTACACCCGCTCACATTCATTCTTAGGGGCAATTTAGAGTGATCAAATAACCTAACATGCATGTCTTTGGACTGTGGGAGGAAGCCGGAGAACCCGGAGAGAACCCACGCATACACGGGGAGAACATGCAAACTCCACACAGGAAGGCCACGGTTGGAATTGTTCAAACCCCCTCCCCAGCCGGGAATTGAACTAGCGACCTTCTTACTGTGAGGCTGCGGTGCTAACCACCACACCACCGTGCAGCCCAGCATCTTCCCCATGATTGTGAATTCTTCTAAACCAACACAGAGACTTTTTAAAGGCTCAGGGTACTTATGGAGGTGTTTGGATTACTGACCTGATTAGAATGTGACACTCTGAACCTGCAATACTGGAGCTTTTCATAGTATTCTAGTTTTTGGAGTTTTAGAATTTGAGGTTTTCTTAAGCTGCAACTTCTAATCAGCAACATCCAAACAAACAAAAGCTTGAAACATAATTATTCGCACATTATTTGTCTAAACAAAATGTAAATTGCACCTTTTAAGTTGAATTACAGAAATACATGAACTTTTTCAGGATATTCTATTTTTTTGGGTAGTACTTGTATGTATTTTCATGCCCACATGAACGTATGTTGTATGTCACCTCATATTTTTGAGTAATAAAACATCTGAAGAAAAAAATGAGTTGCTATGTTGCTGTTGGATGGTCTAACATGTCCTTCATCCACACAATCGTTCCCAAAATTATTCATACCCTCCAATTAAAGAAAAAGCTATTTACAACAGTAATTCAAATAACAAGAAACGAATAATAAATAAAAATTTACAAAATTATAATTTAGTGATATGAAACATTGCTTTTGAATTGTGGTTGAAAATAATAATAATAAAATAAACAAAACTGTCTCAGACACATCAGAGCAGCTTCCCCATGAACATGGACCAACATACCTGCCAGCAGGTGCAGACGTCTGATTGGACGTTACAGAAACACCTGATTGCAGTGATTGGCTCCCATCATGCTTGTTTACTCGTTTTATTATCTGTTTGTTTTTAATATTTCTGTTGAACCACAATTCAGAATCAACGTCATGATTTTCATATAATTTTTTATTTATTATTTTTGTCATTTTTTGATCTTTTGTCACTGACAGATGATTTTCTTTCCTTCTTTAATCGGAGGGTGTGAATAATTCTGAGGTCTGTAAATAACACGCACAGCGTTTTGACTTGAACGCTTGTATTAAAATGTCTTGGTTGAACTTTCATGCCGTCTTCTCTCTTTCAGACACAATCAGACAGAACAGTTATTTTTTCTTTTTCAAACAAACGCACATAATTAAAAAAAAAAAAAAGAAAGAAGTAGGCTGAAGTAAAAATACTTATCCGGGCCGATCCACTTGCAGTCATTTCGTCCAAAATAAGAAATCTGTTGAACAAATTAAACTCAAACAAGCTTCAACAAACTGGCCCTCACCTGAAACGACTCCTGGATACTCTGTAGTACTTTTTAATGTATTATATTGAACATAAAAATCTCATAATCGACTAAATCTCTAAATGTTGTGCTTTCAGTGTGATGTGGAGTTGGTTTGTTGGCTGTCTGTCATCTGTCGGTCTGTCTGATGTGAACAGATTCTGTCTACCTTCACGTTCGAGCCGCGCGTCGCATCCATGGAGGAGCCAGACTCATTCTGGATGAATGACCAGCGGAGAAATTACTACTGCCAGCTGATTTGTTCAGATCTGGGGCACCTCTGATGGGGGAGCAGATGTCCTTGCATTGAAACCTGCAGCCAAATCAACGAGAAGGAAAGGGGGGGCAGCTATCCTCTGGGTCTCAGCTGGCAAAGACATTTCAAAATTCTGTTTGCAACATTTCCTGCAGTCTAGGAAACCAGACTGATGATTTACAATAACAACTGGAAATTTTGAATGCTATGCAGCCCCCCCCCCCCCCCCCCCACGCACACACACACACACACACACACACGTTCAAGAGAGCGGGTATTGTGCCAAACTTGCCTAGCAAAAGTTGCTACTTCACGTGGCAACACAACAAACTTGTTTCAACATTTAAAGCATCATCAGAGTGATCAATACTTTAAGTAGAATGAACAAACGAACGAACGAGTACTATTGTCCTGTGAGATCAGAGTTACCTCTCCGTTAGTTACTGGGGGGCTTCTCTGCACTCTAAAGGCCGTGCGCTTGATGCAGCTCACTAGCCAGACACCAACAAACTGCAAAGGAAGGGCGACTCAGCTAAATATCCGGAGTCAAAGTGATGCAGAAATTTTACCGGTGAGTAAATGCACATATAAACTCTTAGAAATAAGGTCCAGGATGAAAAAAAAAACAGAAAGTTCTCCTTTAAGTTCTTGCCTTCTGGAAGGATTCATTGGTTTGATCATGTTTTTGTTTCACTGAACTGCTGCTTCCCTGGATTTCATGGGGAAATTCTGCATGGAAAACTCATGAAAAAATCACATTTTAAATGGCAAAAAAAAATCACAATTAGATTTTTTCCCCAAATCGTTCAGCCCTAACAGAAACACTGTGAGACAGACAGTCAGTGAGAAAATAGAGAAGAAGCCGTCGCATTCGTCTGTATATGAACACTGTCAGACGGCCCAGGATCACTCATGTCCGTTATAATCTACGGAAACCTGTGGAGGATCCGCTTCATCATCCAGCTGCTCTGAGATATTATTGCAGTGTGAGGAAATGTGTGCGCGTGACACACGGAGCTGCCTCGTTGAGCGTTGCTAGGCAACGGAGCCTGCCTGTGTGAAATGGCAGTTACACAGACAGAACTACACTGAAAATAGTGCGTGTGCACTCCCCGAACAACTCTCATCTGAGAGAAAACCGTAAGAGATATCAAAATAATGTTTTCACCGTGAGCGCCACGAGGCTTTGAGAAACTCAGACATTTATGTTTTTTATCCTACTGTGAACGAAATTTAAACAGTGGCGAGTTTAAAACTCGGTAGTCATTTTTGATCAGTCAGAACTGAAGTCAACGCAAGGCGCACGTCGACTTTGGAGCAACGTAACTCAAAAACGGTGCATCTGAGCAAATATTGAGCAGACGTCCCCAATGAAGCAAGTTTTCTTATGTTTTATATAAAATTTATGTCGTACGATGGAAGCTGTAGGAGTTACGGGCATTTGTTTCACACCTGAAAATGCTTCTATATTTAGAGTGTGGAGGGATTTTGGGGCTTTTTCTGATTTTTCCTAAAACATATTTGCCATTGTGTCATAACCGTAACAGAAATGTGAATATCCTTTCACATGGCAAAAGTTAAATCTTTCATGACCTGCTTAAGCTTTGAATGATGTTTCTACATGATGGTGTGGCCGAGCTATGTATCTCCAAAGTGACCTGTTTTTTGTTTGTTTTTTGTCTGATTTTGACTAAATCCCATTCATTTCTCGCAGTTTTTTGCGAATTTTGCAAACACCGTTACAGTTTTGTTCAGCATAAAAGCAAGCACACCATTCCCAGCCGAGATGCACGTTTTGATATAACTTTTGTGGGGGTGCTGGCAAAGCCCTGGGGGTGACGAAACGTGGACGAATAGTAATATACTGCCATATGCTTTACAGGACTGGAGCATCAGGCTTCAGATCAGCTCTCTGACAGCAGAAGCTGGTGATGTCATTAATGATGCTGTCGTGCTTAAATAATGACTTCAGTCATGATTATTATATTTTTGAATCAGATGATATCGGAGGTTAAATTTACATTATTTTCATCCACTTATAAAACAGCCCGATGCTTTTGACTCGGTCTCCTTCACCTTTCCAAAGCAGCGCTGAACAGAACAGCAGCTGCTCTTTCAGGGGGGGTTCACGGTGACTCACTCTGCAGCCGGTCGCACTTTCCCATCTTTGGCTCGCTCTGAAGTCATGGCTGTACGGTGGTGGGCTGGTTCATTTCAGTGTAAACAGAGGATGAGATGAAGGCTGACTCCTCCCAGCACAGATGTCGAGTTAAATTTGGCCCAGGACACCTGTGTGGACCTGACAGAAGCCCCCTCCTCCACAGCTGCCTCCAGGGCTGATGGCCTAACCCGAACACATCTTAGGATGCAGCAGACCGGAGCTCTGAAGGGTCCTCTAGAGTTTCAGATGGATGTGAGCAGAACTTGGAGTCGTAAAATGTAAAAGGTGATAAAGAATCAGTGCTGTCCGTAGATGTCCATAGATGCCCGTAAATGTCCGTAGATGTCCGTAGATGTCCGTAGATGTCCGTAGATGCCCGTAGATGTCCGTAGATGTCCGTAGATGTCCATAGATGCCCGAAATGTCCGGATGCCGATGCCGAAGCCGAGACCCGAAATGCCGAGACCCGAGTGTCCGTAGAGCTTAGAGCCCGAAATGCCGAAGCCGTAGAGCCGAAATGCCGTGACCCGAAAGCCGAGACCCGAGATGCCCGAAATGCCGAGAGCCCGAAATGCCGAAATGTCCGAGGCCCGAAATGCCGAGACCCGTAAATGTCCGTATGTCCTAGAGCCGTAGATCCGAGATGCCCGAAATGTCCGTAGATGCCGTAGAGCCCGAAATGTCCGTGAGCCGAGCCCGAATCCGTAGAGCGAGAGCCGAGATGCCCGAAATCCGAGAGTCCGTAGACCCGAAATGTCCGTAGAGCCGTGAGCCGAAATCCGTAGAGCCCGAAATGTCCGTAGAGTCCGTAGAGCCCGAAATGTCCGGAGTCCGTAGTGCCCGAAATGTCCGTAGAGCCCGAAATGTCCGTTCCCGAAATGTCCGTAGATCCGTAGATGCCCGAAATGTCCGTAGATGCCCGAAATTCCGTAGATGTCCGTAGAGCCTGAAATGTCCGTAGATGCCCGTGGATGTCCGAGATGCCATAGATGTCCGTAGATGCCCGAGATGCCCGAAATTCCGAGATGTCCGTAGATGTCCAAGAGCCGTAGACCCGTAGAATATATATATATAAACCAGTAAACACACCAGTAAACTCGTACATCACAACAGTATCACTACACCGGTATCACTACACCACTATCACTACACCAGTATCATTACACCGGTATCATTACACCGGTATCATTACACCGGTATCATTACAACAGTATCACTACACCACTATTACTACAACAGTATCACTACACCGGTATCACTACACCAGTATCATTACACCGGTATCATTACACCGGTATCATTACAAAAGTATCACTACAACAGTATCACTACACCACTATCACTACAACAGTATCACTACACCGGTATCACTACACCAGTATCATTACACCAGTATCATTACAAAAGTATCACTACAACAGTATCACTACACCACTATCACTACAACAGTATCACTACACCAGTATCACTACACCGGTATCACTACACCAGTATCATTACACCGGTATCATTACAAAAGTATCACTACAACAGTATCACTACACCACTATCACTACATCATTATCACTACAACAGTATCACTACACCGGTATCATTACACGTATCATACAAAAGTATCACTACAACAGTATCACTACACTGGTATCACTACACCGGTATCACTACACCAGTATCATTACACCGGTATCATTACAAAAGTATCACTACAACAGTATCACTACACCACTATCACTACATCATTATCACTACAACAGTATCACTACACCAGTATCATTACACCAGTATCACTACACCAGTATCACTACACCAGTATCATTACACCGGTATCATTACAAAAGTATCACTACAACAGTATCACTACACTGTATCACTACACCGGTATCACTACACCAGTATCATTACACCGGTATCATTACAAAAGTATCACTACAACAGTATCACTACACCACTATCACTACATCATTATCACTACAACAGTATCACTACACCAGTATCATTACACCAGTATCACTACACCAGTATCACTACACCAGTATCTCTACCCCAGTATCACTACACCAGTATCATTACACCAGTATCATTACACCAGTATCTCTACACCAGTATCACTACACCAGTATCTCTACCCCAGTATCACTACACCAGTATCTCTACCCCAGTATCACTACACCAGTATCATTACACCAGTATCACTACACCAGTATCTCTACACCAGTATCACTACACCAGTATCACTACACCAGTATCACTACACCAGTATCTCTACACCAGTATCATTACACCAGTGTCACCATATGTGATCTGGTCCTGTAGCTGGTAGAAAGGACTGAATCTGGACATTCTCCATAAATGATGACAAAAAACCTTTTATACTTTTTAGGCCGACTGACTTTTCTGACTCTTTGGGATGAAAAGTTACCTAAGTATCTAAATACCATAATATAAAAAACCTAAATAGCACCTAAATATTTGTGTTTACATCATTTGTAGACATCATTATAGACATATTATCAGCAGCTTTAAACAAGTCAGTCTGTAGCAGCAGCAGCTGCACCGTAGTCACATGACTCTAAAGGAATGCTGAAATGAAGTTCTTCCAGGAAACAGGGACTTTGAGACATGCTGACCATTATATCACTAGATGCCTCTATGCTGCTGTCCATTGGTGTGATACGTCAGCTCGGCGGCCATCTTAGGCAGGGGAAGCCGCATCTCCTCATTGCATTAATCAATGTAGGCAAAGATCTATCCCTGATTAAATCCACCATAACTGACTAAATTTTCAACTGATTTTCAAGCCGTTTGGTTTATTATAAATATCTGACATTTATACAAAGCATAGATTATTTCATTTACATATACACATACTTAGACACACCCCCACATGCATACAGTGATTTTATAGCCTGTACACCAGCGTGACCAACCCATGTATGAGACACACCCTGGTCAGGCAGCTTTTAAAAATATTATTTATCTCTCTTTCTCTCTCTCTCTCTCTCTCTTTATAAAATATATATATATATATATATATATATATGTATATATATATATACTATATATAACAAGTGACACAAATACAAAATAAAACATCAAACTATATCAAATTTGTAGTAAAAGCACAAATTTGAACACATAAAAATCAGGTTGAATGTACCATAACAACAGAATATTCCATGTGAATTTATTCATCCTCTTCATGTCCATCATCCAGTTCTGCTTCAGGTAAATAGCTGATTTTAGCTACCAGGTGTAATGATTTTGTTTTTCACAGGGTCTTTATCAGGTTTGTATTTCTGGTAAGTCCAGATAAATAAATAATATTCTACATTATTCAGGTACTTCAGAATAACTCATCCATGTGATGTTTAAAAATGTCTTCTCAGAATATTTCATTTTAACATCGAGGATGTGACACTAATGAAGTTTTAAATGTTTCTATGAGGATGTTCAGAAAGGAAAACTTTCTAACCGTTTCTTTTAGAATCATTTAGTGGCACTGAAATATTTTGATCATGTGAGAAAATATCATGATACTTTGCAAAAACATCAGGGAAAGTAAAACTAGATGGTTTCCGTCCTTTCAAACGAGTTGACCGTCCAGTTCTGTCCAAGTCTTCTGGTCTGAAATGAGCTGCAGAGGCTGAACGATGGAAGAAACGACACCGAACCACAGATACGGACCTCACTGCTGTAAGAAAGCCCTGCCCAAGATGGCGGCCGAGCCGACGTACGCTACAGGTCCAAAGGCGGCATCTAGTGTTTATATCTACAATATGCCTGGACCAACGTTAATGGAAGATCTCACCAGATTTTAATCACGAAATCTCAGGAGATTTTGTTTTTCAAAATATCGGTCCAAATAACTGATACTGATATTTTCCGATATCACATTTTAATGCCAATATCGGACGATAATATCAAACATCCCAACTAAAAATATATTTTCTTCATCATGCATTTTTTGACTGATGTGACTTATAGTCCTGCGACAGACTGGTTACCTGTCCAGGTGCCCCCCCCCCCCCCTCCTGATAACCGCTGGGATCGGCTCCAGCAGCCCCCGCGACCCTGAACTGGATAAGCGGAACAGAAAATGACTGACTTGTAGTCCAGAAAATACGGTAAGTGGTGTGTTAGGAGTGTAAATGCAGATGGGATGGCGGCGGCAGATGCAGGTGGGGGGGGCGGGGGGCGGAGTCCTTCCAACCTCCTGATCCTCCAGGATTAGCTGCAGGAAAGCAGCTTACAGGAGACGTTACAGAACAGGTGCAATCCTCGGACATGGCTTCCTGCAGCTCAGACCTGAAGCATGCGGGGTTACACCCTCCCTCCACGCCTGCCTGCAGGCGTCAGACCCCCCCCTCAGACGTGGGGAGGGGTCCGTGGACATGCTGATGACAGATGTTCAGGATGTGAATGAGTAACCCGCTTCTCTGCTGCATGGAAGACAAACTTCTCCAAAGTTACCAGACGGAATCACGAGGCCGGGCTCTAATCAGACGCTTTCCTCTGGGGGGGCGCGGGCCATTAAACCGCCGTAATTGTCTTTTATTTTTAGTCAGGCAGATCTGCAGCTCGCGCCAGCATGCGTGCGCAGAAATGGGATCCCTGTTTTCAGCTTGATGGCGAATCTGCTGCTGCGGGGGGGGGGGAGAAGAAGAAGAAGAAGAGGTTTTTGAACATGCTTGTCTCATGCGGGGGGGGGGGGGGTCTGGGTGAACATGTAACGTCTCTCCACAGCACAGATGTGATGTCATAGCTTACGTCACAGACCGGCTGGAGGATTCAGCGTCATGTCTGAAGATCCTGAACTCAGCACCACATTTACAGTCGTGGTGAGCGACCGATACCAGTGTCGATACCAAGGCCTGGTCCTGGAGACCTGGTCCTGAAGACCTGGTCCTGGAGGCCTGGTCCTGGAGGCCTGGTCCTGGAGGCCTGGTCCTGGAGACCTGGTCCTGAAGACCTGGTCCTGGAGGCCTGGTCCTGGAGTCCTGGTCCTGGAGACCTGATCCTGGAGGCCTGGTCCTGGAGGCCTGGTCCTGGAGACCTGATCCTGGAGGCCTGGTCCTGGAGACCTGGTCCTGGAGTCCTGGTCCTGGAGACCTGGTCCTGGAGTCCTGGTCCTGGAGTCCTGGTCCTGGAGTCCTGGTCCTGGAGACCTGGAGATCATGATGAAGATTAAAGCTGCAGAACAACAAGGACTCCGTGTTTCTTGTTTTCTGTGTTTTCATGTTTTCCTGCAAAAGTTCGGCTAAATCTCATAAATCTCAGGAATCTCAGAAATCTCAGAAATCTCAGGAATCTCAGAAATCTCAGAAATCTCAGGAATCTCAGAAATCTCAGAAATCTCAGAAATCTCAGGAATCTCAGAAATCTCAGAAATCTCAGAAATCTCAGGAATCTCAGAAATCTCAGAAATCTCAGAAACCTCAGAAATCTCAGGAATCTCAGAAATCTCAGGAATCTCAGAAATCTCAGAAATCTCAGGAATCTCAGGAATCTCAGAAATCTCAGGAATCTCAGGAATCTCAGAAATCTCAGGAATCTCAGGAATCTCAGAAATCTCAGAAATCTCAGAAATCTCAGGAATCTCAGAAATCTCAGGAATCTCAGAAATCTCAGAAATCTCAGAAATCTCAGGAATCTCAGAAATCTCAGGAATCTCAGGAATCTCAGAAATCTCAGAAATCTCAGAAATCTCAGGAATCTCAGGAATCTCAGAAATCTCAGGAATCTCAGAAATCTCAGAAATCTCAGGAATCTCAGAAATCTCAGGAATCTCAGGAATCTCAGAAATCCTCAGAAATCTTAGAAATCTCAGGAATCTCAGAAATCTCAGGAATCTCAGGAATCTCAGAAATCTCAGAAATCTCAGGAATCTCAGAAATCTAAGAAATCTTAGAAATCTCAGGAATCTCAGAAATCTCAGGAATCTCAGGAATCTCAGAAATCTCAGGAATCTCAGGAATCTCAGAAATCTCAGAAATCTCAGAAATCTTAGAAATCTCAGAAATCTCAGGAATCTCAGGAATCTTAGAAATCTCAGAAATCTCAGGAATCTCAGGAATCTCCAGAAATCTCAGAAATCTCAGAAATCTCAGGAATCTCAGGAATCTTAGAAATCTCCAGAAACCTCAGAAATCTCAGGAATCTCAGGAATCTTAGAAATCTCAGAAATCTTCAGGAATCTCAGGAATCTCAGAAATCTCAGAAATCTCAGAAATCTCAGGAATCTCAGGAATCTTAGAAATCTCAGAAATCTCAGAAATCTCAGGAATCTCAGGAATCTTAGAAATCTCAGAAATCTCAGGAATCTCAGGGAATCTCAGAAATCTCAGAAATCTCAGAAATCTCAGGAATCTCAGGAATCTTAGAAATCTCAGAAATCTCAGGAATCTCAGGAATCTCAGAAATCTCAGGAATCTTAGAAATCTCAGAAATCTTAGGAATCTCAGGAATCTCAGAAATCTTAGGAATCTCAGGAATCTCAGAAATCTTAGGAATCTCAGAAATCTCAGAAATCTCAGGAATCTCAGAAATCTCAGGAATCTCAGGAATCTCAGAAATCTCAGGAATCTCAGAAATCTCAGAAATCTCAGGAATCTCAGAAACCTCAGAAATCTCAGAAATCTCAGGAATCTCAGGAATCTCAGGAATCTCAGAAATCTCAGAAATCTCAGGAATCTCAGAAATCTCAGAAATCTCAGGAATCTCAGAAATCTCAGAAATCTCAGGAATCTCAGGAATCTGCGACATCGGGGATGGAGGTGAAACCGGCTCCAGACTTCGTTGTTTTTCATAGAACAGATAAAAATTTCCCCGTAATCATGTTTTAGGCCGAGCTAAGTTCACATAGAACTTCTACAGTTTGCGATCTTTTAAAGGTTATTACGCCTAATCAGGCAGAACCCGTCATGCGTGGCGTTCTCTGCAGTGGACTCCTGTTAAAGGCTGTTTTCGGATACCTGCATCCATGTTTATATATTTGCTATTAATCACTTCAGTAGACGTGTTGTGGCAAATTTTACCACAGTGATAAACAACAGGATAAATACTGCTGTGTTTCCATAAAATACAAACCGCAATTTAAATTAATTCAGTTTAATTCAATTCAATTCAGTTTGATTTTCATGGATTAAATAAAGTTTAAAGATTTAAAATGAAATTGTAAATGAAAATATGAATAGAATCTATAAATTAATTAATAGATTTAGAATAAATAAGTATCAATGTAGAAGCCTGTGGATGTAAAACACTGAATGTGGGAAAGAATTGTGGCACTTTTATTTTTGTAAGTGAGTCGTGCATGAGGGTTATTAACCGTGTCTGCTCTGTCCTGAGCTGACTTCTGTTGGCAGAGACGAACCGTGACTGCTGGTCCAGAGAAAGCTTCAGCGTTTCATCTGCATGTGGATGGAAATCACTGAGGAGCCATTATCTCTGGTTCTGGTCCCAGCGGCATCACGTCTTCAGTGGTTTTCTGTCCCAGATCTGCAGCAGCAGCGTCCTCCGTCTCTGCCGTCAACAGCAGATCTGCGGTCCGGATATTCTCCGGTTTGGGTTCGCAGACCTGGTCCACGCAGGACCCTCTGCACCCCAGACCAGACCCCCATCCACTGAGGCTGAAGCCAGAATACTCTACACTGTAAAAACAGAATCTGGGCTGTAGTTGAAATGAAAAACTTTTCTTCGTTGATCAACGTCATTATTTTGGTTTGTTGATGAAATCGAATGTTTTGAGTTAAATCAACTTAAAAATCACTCTATTCCAAAAAAAAGTTTTACTTTCACTCAAAGTAAATTTATTAAGTTGTTTCAGTTTCAGCATGCATGAACAATAAAAGGGGCGGGGCTATTTTCAAAACTCCACATATCCGGACCACAAAGGCTCATGGGAAATACAGATTCAGCAGGAATTTAACCTTTTATGGATGTTATCCTATAAATATCACGTATTTACTTAAACTATTTGATAAAAATGTACTAAAATGAATAAGTTTGAGGCCATTACTGAGAAATATGAGGTCACTCTACTAATTTGTCAAAAAAATTCAATGTGTGAATAATTTTAAGTTTGATGGACACAAATTTCTAAGTTTTGGTCATGACCATGCAAAATGCGAACGTGAGGGAGCAGGTTTCCCATAATGCAGTTCACTTCTTTTAACAACAAATTAGAGATAATTCACAAATGACGGATTTATACGCGATGTTGGTGTCATGTGACTGCACTCGTTTCTTTATTCCTGCATATAATACCAACTATCCAGCAGCTGCTGCACCAGGACAGAAACATCTGTGGTCTGACATTAATTTCAGCTAAAACCCGACCATAACTACACTGAACTTAAAAGTTAAAGTGAAATACACTCAAGTTTTTATCATGCATTACTTCAAGTTTTTAGGGGAACCAGTTTCCTCAGATTTTTTAAGTAAATTCAACTTATTCGGGTAAAAAGTGTACTCCTACACTAAATACTACTTAGGCTTGGTTCTAAATATCATGAGTGAAATTTTACTTTATGCTGACTCAGAAGTTTGAGAAAAATGGAAAAAATGAGTGCATGTTACAGAATTACAGCAATTCGTTTAGTTTATTATAAGATGAAAAATAAAGTTGTAACAAAGTAAAAAAAGTTTCTTTGTTATGAATTATAGTTTTACTTTCTATCAAAGCAATTTCTTTCTATGTTTTTAGGTAAAAGTAATATTTCCAGAAATCAAAATTTATGGTTTCAACAAAATCATAAATTTAGTTTAAGAAAAATGAATCAATTTAGATGTGACAGAATTACAGCAATTTTTAAACAGTTGATCCAAAAAAAAATTTTTTCAGTGTAGCGATGAGTCACATTTTCTGCTCTACTCAGATGTTTCGGTTTCAGCTGGCTGCAGCTTCGCTGGAACATTCCTGTCGTCTCCACGTCAGACGACTACGCACCTCAACCTCCCTCCGAGCTGGTTCACGACCCGTGCGGGACTCGACCCGTGTCCATCTTCATCTGAAGAGCTGGTTCTGCTTCTGGTTCTGGTCCGGAATCCGAGCTGGTTAACGACTCGTGCGGGACTCGACCCATGTCCATCTTCATCTGAAGGGCTGGTTCTGGTTCTGGTCCAGAATCCGAGATAGTTCACGACCCCTGCGGGACTCGACCCGTGTCCATCTTCATCTGAAGGGCTGGTTCTGATCCAGAATCCGGGCCGGTTCACGACCCATGCGGGACTCGACCCGTGTCCATCTTCATCTGAAGAGCTGGTTCTGCTTCTGGTTCTGGTCCGGAATCCGAGCTGGTTAACGACTCGTGCGGGACTCGACCTGTGTCCATCTTCATCTGAAGGGCTGGTTCTGATCCAGAATCCGGGCCGGTTCACGACCCCTGCGGGACTCGACCCGTGTCCATCTTCATCTGAAGGGCTGGTTCTGGTTCTGGTCCGGAATCCGAGCTGGTTCACGACTCGTGCGGGACTCGACCCATGTCCATCTTCATCTGAAGGGCTGGTTCTGGTTCTGGTCCAGAATCCGAGATGGTTCACGACCCCTGCGGGACTTGACCCGTGTCCATCTTCATCTGAAGGGCTGGTTCTGGTTCTGGTCCGGAATCCGAGCTGGTTCACGACCCCTGCGGGACTCGACCCGTGTCCATCTTCATCTGAAGGGCTGGTTCTGGTCCGGAATCCGAGCTGGTTCACGACCCCTGCGGGACTCGACCCGTGTCCATCTTCATCTGAAGGGCTGGTTCTGCTTCTGGTTCTGATCCAGAATCCAAGCCGGTTCACGACCCATGCGGGACTCGACCCGTGTCCATCTTCATCTGAAGAGCTGGTTCTGCTTCTGGTTCTGGTCCGGAATCCGAGCTGGTTAACGACTCGTTCGGGACTCGACCCGTGTCCATCTTTTTCTGAAGGGCTGGTTCTGGTTCTGGTCCGGAATCTGAGCTGGTTAACGACTCGTGCGGGACTCGATCCGTGTCCATCTTCATCTGAAGGGCTGGTTCTGGTTCTGGTCCGGAATCCGAGCTAATTCACGACCCCAGCGGGACTCGATCTGTGTCCATCCTCATCTGAAGGGCTGGTTCTGGTCCTGAATCTGAGCTGGTTCACGACCCGTGTGGGACCCGACCTGTGTCCATCTTCATCTGAAGGGCTGGTTCTGGTTCTGGTCCGGAATCCGAGCTGGTTCACGACCCCTTTGGGACTCGACCCGTGTCCATCTTCATCTGAAGGGCTGGTTCTGGTTCTGGTCTGGAATCTGAGCTGGTTCACGACCCCTGCGGGAATTGACCCGTGTCCATCTTCATCTGAGGGGCTGGTTCTGGTTCTGGTCCGGAATCCGAGCTGGTTCATGACCCGTGCGGGACTCGACCCGTGTCGATCTTCATCTGAAGGGCTGGTTCTGGTTCTGGTCCGGAATCCGAGCTGGTTCACGACTTGTGTGGGACTCGATCCGTGTCCATCTTCATCTGAAGGGCTGGTTCTGGTTCTGGTTTGGAATGTGAGCTGGTTCACGACCCGTGTGGGAATTGACCCGTGTGGGAATTGACCCGTGTCCATCTTCATCTGAAGGGCTGGTTCTGGTTCTGGTCCGGAATCTGAGCTGGTTCACGACCGGTGTGGGACTCGATCCGTGTCCATCTTCATCTGAAGGGCTGGTTCTGGTTCTGGTCCGGCATCCGAGCTGGTTCACGACCCGTGTGGGACTCGATCCGTGTCCATCTTCATCTGAAGGGCTGGTTCTGGTTGTGGTCCGGAATCCGAGCTGGTTCACGACCCGTGCGGGACTCGATCCGTGTCCATCTTCATCTGAAGGGCTGGTTCTGGTTCTGGTCCGGAATCCGAGCTGGTTCACGACCCGTGTGGGACTCGATCCGTGTCCATCTTCATCTAAAGGGCTGGTTCTGGTTCTGGTTGTGGTCCGGCATCCGAACTGGTTCACGACCCATGTGGGACTCGATCCGTGTCCATCTTCATCTGAAGGGCTGGTTCTGGTTCTGGTCCAGAATCCGAGCTGGTTCACGACCCGTGTGGGACCCGACCCGTGTCCATCTTCATCTGAAGGGCTGGTTCTGGTTCTGGTCCGGAATCTGAGCTGGTTCATGACCCGTGTGGGACTCGATCCGTGTCCATCTTCATCTGAAGGGCTGGTTCTGGTTGTGGTCCGGCATCCGAGCTGGTTCACGACCCGTGCGGGACTCGATCCGTGTCCATCTTCATCTGAAGGGCTGGTTCTGGTTCTGGTCCGGCATCCGAGCTGGTTCACGACCCGTGTGGGACTCGATCCGTGTCCATCTTCATCTGAAGGGCTGGTTCTGGTTCTGGTCCGGAATCCGAGCTGGTTCACGACCCGTGTGGGACTCGATCCGTGTCCATCTTCATCTAAAGGGCTGGTTCTGGTTCTGGTTGTGGTCCGGCATCCGAACTGGTTCACGACCCATGCGGGACTCGATCCGTGTCCATCTTCATCTGAAGGGCTGGTTCTGGTTCTGGTCCAGAATCCGAGCTGGTTCACGACCCGTGTGGGACCCGACCTGTGTCCATCTTCATCTGAAGGGCTGGTTCTGGTTCTGGTCCGGAATCTGAGCTGGTTCATGACCCGTGTGGGACTCGATCCGTGTCCATCTTGATCTGAAGGGCTGGTTCTGGTTCTGGTCCGGAATCCGAGCTGGTTCACGACCGGTGTGGGACTCGATCCGTGTCCATCTTCATCTGAAGGGCTGGTTCTGGTTCTGGTCCGGCATCCGAGCTGGTTCACGACCCGTGTGGGACTCGATCCGTGTCCATCTTGATCTGAAGGGCTGGTTCTGGTTCTGGTCCGGAATCTGAGCTGGTTCACGACCCGTGTGGGACTCGATCCGTGTCCATCTTCATCTGAAGGGCTGGTTCTGGTTCTGGTTCGGCATCCGAGCTGGTTCACGACCCTTGTGGGACTCGATCCGTGTCCATCTTCATCTGAAGGGCTGGTTCTGGTTCTGGTCCGGAATCAGACACCAGAGAATAAAGACAAAGCTGCAAATGAAACTGTTTCATCCTCGAACGAGCACTTGTGTCCACTTTTATATTTATAATCCTTTTTTTCTGTGTGTCAGCTGTACTGTATCCATGGCAACGGAGCTGTTAGTGATCCGTATTCAACTTCACTTAATGTCAGATTCAACCACAGCCTTGAAATGAGAAGGTTGGGCTCTGAAATGCTGCAGCATCATGACGTTTGGAGCCAGCGGCGTGTCCGGCAGCTCTTCCACATCAGTCTGAACATGATGTCAGCATCAGAAGCACTAAAACAAGGCTTTGTTTCGTGCTCTGCATCATAGCGAAATGCAGACATTTACATCTCAAAGCTCACGCTGAAAAGCACACGAGGAATGCAGAAAGAGAAGAAGAGCTTCTTATGATAATGGACTCGTGTTTTCCCATTTACTCCCCTCTTACGTCTCTCTCCATCCTGCAGCTTAGTAACCAGATTAAGAGCTAATCAGTGGTTTGGTTGATGCCACCAGGTCCATTTCATGGATGAAAGTGCTTGTTTTTTGTCCATGTGCCACTCTGTCTCATTCATATTGCAATTAGTGCTAATTGTGGAGGATCCTGCTTCCACGGAACAGCTTTTATTTTGAATGGATTTGTGTTTGCGCAGTCGGCGTCTGAATATCTCAGAAAGCAGCTCATCCTGTTCCAGTAACTAAATATGTCACGCAGCCTGTGGGGGTACGGTCTGTAAGGGTCAGCTGTAAATAAACCAGAGATGTGAGATTTATGTTTCAGCTTGTTTTAGGATTCCTTATTTATTCCAGACAAAAAACACACAAACAAACAAACAAACAAACAAATAATTAAACAGAAGAGTTCAAAAATAAGTTAGTGAAAAGGAGCAGAATGAAGTGACAAATGTGAATGTGCATGCTGCACAGACCACACAGCAACCTGTAAGACTGATAACGGCCGTCAAAGCTACATTAGAAACGTTCCGTGTTTCTGCAGAAAACATGTTTTACATGCAGAAATATATTTTACCCCCCATTCTTGTGGACCCACCACCTGTGAGAGGGGCCATAGGGGTCGCGTGCAGAGCGAGTTGGGCGGTGGCCGAGGGCGGGGGAGACCCCCGGCTGCAGAAGCTAGCTCCAGGAACGTGGAACGTGGAACGTCACCTCTCTGGTTGGAAAGGAGCCGGAGCTGGTGCACGAGGTCGAGCGGTTCCGACAAGATACAGTTGGACTCACTTCCACGCACAGCTCGGGCTCTGGAAACATCCAGAGGGACCGGACCTGGTTCCACTCTGGACCTGGTTCTGTCTGGACCTGGTTCCACTCTGGACCTGGTTCCAATCTGGACCTGGTTCCATCTGGACCTGGTTCCACTCTGGACCTGGTTCCACTCTGGACCTGGTTCCAATCTGGACCTGGTTCCATCTGGACCTGGTTCCACTCTGGACCTGGTTCTACTCTGGACCTAGTTCTACTCTGGACCTGGTTCTACTCTGGACCTGGTTCTACTCTGGACCTGGTTCCGTCTGGACCTGGTTCCACTCTGGACCTGGTTCCACTCTGGACCTGGTTCTACTCTGGACCTGGTTCCGTCTGGACCTGGTTCCACTCTGGACCTGGTTCTACTCTGGACCTGGTTCCACTCTGGACCTGGTTCTACTCTGGACCTGGTTCCGTCTGGACCTGGTTCCGTCTGGACCTGGTTCTACTCTGGACCTGGTTCTACTCTGGACCTGGTTCCGTCTGGACCTGGTTCTACTCTGGACCTGGTTCTACTCTGGACCTGGTTCCGTCTGGACCTGGTTCCACTCTGGACCTGGTTCTACTCTGGACCTGGTTCTACTCTGAACCTGATTCCATCTGAACCTGGTTCCGTCTGGACCTGATTCCATCTGAACCTGGTTCCGTCTGGACCTGGTTCCGTCTGGACCTGATTCCATCTGAACCTGGTTCCATCTGGACCTGGTTCCGTCTGGACCTGGTTCCGTCTGGACCTGATTCCATCTGAACCTGGTTCCGTCTGGACCTGGTTCTACTCTGGACCTGGTTCCGTCTGGACCTGGTTCCGTCTGGACCTGATTCCATCTGAACCTGGTTCCGTCTGGACCTGGTTCTACTCTGGACCTAGTTCCAGTCTGGACCTGGTTCTACTCTGGACCTGGTTCTGTCTGGACCTGGTTCCAATCTGGACCTGGTTCCGTCTGGACCTGGTTCTACTCTGGACCTGGTTCCACTCTGGACCTGGTTCCGTCTGAACCTGGTTCCGTCTGGACCTGGTTCTACTCTGGACCTGGTTCCACTCTGGACCTGGTTCCGTCTGAACCTGGTTCCGTCTGGACCTGATTCCATCTGAACCTGGTTCCGTCTGGACCTGGTTCCGTCTGAACCTGGTTCCGTCTGGACCTGGTTCCACTCTGGACCTGGTTCCATCTGAACTTGGTTCCATCTGGACCTGATTCCATCTGAACCTGGTTCCGTCTGGACCTGGTTCCGTCTGGACCTGGTTCTACTCTGGACCTGGTTCCGTCTGGACCTGATTCCAATCTGGACCTGGTTCCGTCTGGACCTGGTTCCGTCTGGACCTGGTTCCATCTGGACCTGGTTCTACTCTGGACCTGGTTCCATCTGGACCTGGTTCCGTCTGGACCTGATTCCATCTGAACCTGGTTCCGTCTGGACCTGGTTCCGTCTGGACCTGGTTCCATCTGGACCTGGTTCTACTCTGGACCTGGTTCCGTCTGGACCTGGTTCTGTCTGGACCTGATTACATCTGAACCTGGTTCCGTCTGGACCTGGTTCTACTCTGGACCTGGTTCCATCTGAACTTGGTTCCATCTGGACCTGGTTCCGTCTGGACCTGGTTCCGTCTGGACCTGATTCCATCTGAACCTGGTGCCGTCTGGACCTGGTTCTACTCTGGACCTGGTTCCACTCTGAACTTGGTTCCATCTGGACCTGATTCCGTCTGAACCTGGTTCCGTCTGGACCTGGTTCCACTCTGGACCTGGTTCCATCTGAACTTGGTTCTACTCTGGACCTGGTTCCATCTGGACCTGGTTCTACTCTGGACCTGGTTCCAGTCTGGACCTGGTTCTACTCTGGACCTGGTTCCGTCTGGACCTGATTCCATCTGAACCTGGTTCCGTCTGGACCTGGTTCCGTCTGGACCTGGTTCTACTCTGGACCTGGTTCCAGTCTGGACCTGGTTCCACTCTGGACCTCGTTCCGTCTGGACCTGGTTCTACTCTGGACCTGGTTCCAGTCTGGACCTGGTTCCACTCTGGACCTGGTTCTACTCTGGACCTGGTTCTGTCTGGACCTGGTTCCACTCTGGACCTGGTTCTGTCTGGACCTGGTTCCGTCTGGACCTGGTTCCACTCTGGACCTGGTTCCGTCTGGACCTGGTTCTACTCTGGACCTGGTTCTGTCTGGACCTGGTTCCGTCTGGACCTGGTTCTACTCTGGACCTGGTTCCGTCTGGACCTGATTCCATCTGAACCTGGTTCCGTCTGGACCTGGTTCCGTCTGGACCTGGTTCCACTCTGGACCTGGTTCCGTCTGGACCTGGTTTCGTCTGGACCTGGTTCTACTCTGGACCTGGTTCTGTCTGGACCTGGTTCCGTCTGGACCTGGTTCTACTCTGGAGTTGCTCCCGGTGAGAGGCAGCGAGCGGGTGTGGGCATACTTATCGCCCCCCAGCTTGGCGCCTGTACCTGAAAGGGTAGCCTCCCTTCGCCTCCGGGTGGGGGGGGGCGGTTCCTGACTGTTGTTTGTGCAGTTCAGAGCACCCCCCCTTTCTGGAGTCCTTGGACGGCGTGTTGGAAAGCGTGCCTTCCGGGGACTCCATTGTTCTGCTGGGGGGCTTCAACGCTCACGTGGGCAACCACAGTGAGACCTGGAGGGGCATGATGGGGAGAAATGCCCCCCCCTGATCTGAACCTGAGTGGTGTTTTGTTGTTGGACTTCTGTGCTCGTCATGGATTGTCCATAACCACCATGTTCAGACATAAGAGTGTCCACATGTCCCACTTTATCAGGACACCTTAGGCCGCAGCTCCATGATCGACTTTGTAGTTGTAGTCATCAGGGGGGGGCTCACAGTAGAGCCGCTGCTCCTCCGTATAGAGAGGAGCCAGATGAGGGGGCTCGGGCATCAGGGGGGTTCACAGTAGAGCCGCTGCTCCTCCGTATAGAGAGGAGCCAGATGAGGGGGCTCGGGCATCGGGGGGGGGGGCTCACAGTAGAGCCGCTGCTCCTCCGTATAGAGAGGAGCCAGATGAGGGGGCTCGGGCATCATGGGGGGGCTCACAGTAGAGCCACTGCTCCTCTGTATAGAGAGGAGCCAGATGAGGGGGCTCGGGCATCAGGGGGGGGCTCACAGTAGAGCCTCTGCTCCTCTGTATAGAGAGGAGCCAGATGAGGGGGCTCGGGCATCAGGGGGGGCTCACAGTAGAGCCTCTGCTCCTCCGTATAGAGAGGAACCAGATGAGGGGGCTCGGGCATCAGGGGGGGGGCTCACAGTAGAGCCGCTGCTCCTCAGTATAGAGAGGAGCCAGATGAGGGGGCTCGGGCATCAGGGGGGGCTCACAGTAGAGCCGCTGCTCCTCCGTATAGAGAGGAGCCAGATGAGGGGGCTCGGGCATCAGGGGGGGTTCACAGTAGAGCCGCTGCTCCTCCGTATAGAGAGGAGCCAGATGAGGGGGCTCGGGCATCAGGGGGGCTCACAGTAGAGCCGCTGCTCCTCCGTATAGAGAGGAGCCAGATGAGGGGCTCGGGCATCATGGGGGGCTCACAGTAGAGCCACTGCTCCTCTGTATAGAGAGGAGCCAGATGAGGGGGCTCGGGCATCAGGGGGGCTCACAGTAGAGCCTCTGCTCCTCTGTATAGAGAGGAGCCAGATGAGGGGGCTCGGGCATCAGGGGGGGCTCACAGTAGAGCCTCTGCTCCTCCGTATAGAGAGGAACCAGATGAGGGGGCTCGGGCATCAGGGGGGGGGGCTCACAGTAGAGCCGCTGCTCCTCAGTATAGAGAGGAGCCAGATGAGGGGGCTCGGGCATCAGGGGGGCTCACAGTAGAGCCGCTGCTCCTCCGTATAGAGAGGAGCCAGATGAGGGGGCTCGGGCATCATGGGGGGGCTCACAGTAGAGCCGCTGCTCCTCCGTATAGAGAGGAGCCAGATGAGGGGGCTCGGGCATCAGGGGGTTCACAGTAGAGCCGCTGCTCCTCCGTATAGAGAGGAGCCAGATGAGGGGGCTCGGCATCAGGGGGGGGGCTCACAGTAGAGCCGCTGCTCCTCCGTATAGAGAGGAGCCAGATGAGGGGGCTCGGGCATCAGGGGGGGCTCACAGTAGAGCCGCTGCTCCTCTGTAGAGAGGGAGCCAGATGAGGGGGCTCGGGCATCAGGGGGGGCTCACAGAAGAGCCGCTGCTCCTCCGTATAGAGAGGAGCCAGATGAGGGGGCTCGGGCATCAGGGGGGGGCTCACAGTAGAGCCGCTGCTCCTCCGTATAGAGAGGAGCCAGATGAGGGGGCTCGGGCATCAGGGGGGGGCTCACAGTAGAGCCGCTGCTCCTCCGTATAGAGAGGAGCCAGATGAGGAGGCTCGGGCATCAGGGGGGTTCACAGTAGAGCCGCTGCTCCTCCGTATAGAGAGGAGCCAGATGAGGAGGCTCGGGCATCAGGGGGGGGCTCACAGTAGAGCCGCTGCTCCTCCGTATAGAGAGGAGCCAGATGAGGGGGCTCGGGCATCTGGTCAGGATGCCTCCTGGACGCCTCCCTGGTGATCCAGGCACGTCCCACCGGGACCAGGACCCCGGGGAGACCCAGGACACGCTGGAGGGACTACGTCTCCCGGCTGGTCTGGGAACGCCTCGGGACCCCCCCGGATGAGCTGGCGGCTGTGGCCGGGGGGAGGGAAGTCTGGGCTTCAGGCAGCTCTGTACCAATATTTTTATGAACAAAATCTCATGAGATCTCGTTCTGTTACAAAATCGTGAGATCTTGTTCCATCATGTTGGTCCATCATGTCTAAAAGTCCCTGTTATCCTGGAAGAACTTCATTTCCCAGCATTCCTTTCAGAGTCATGTGACCACGGTGCAGCTGCTGCTACAGACTGACTTGCTTTGAAGCTGCTGATAATATGTCTGGTTTTAAGTTGTTAGAAACATTAGAATGAGACACGTTGGCTAATGGTGCGTTCAATTTGAACTCGGAAGCCGGATTTTCTGACTTCCCATTTGGAAATACAACCCGAATGCCCGTCAAAGTCGGATTTCCTACTCGGAAACTCGGGGTAGTCCCACCAGCTCCGACTTCTCCCACTAAAGATGCTGCACTCATGTCAGTGCTTATTGAACGGATAATAAACATTAATATTGATCCAAACGTTCGTGTAAAAATCAGTGTTAAACGTCGTCATTTGCAACCTCTAAGTCTGTAAAGTGAAAGCATGTTTAAAACATTAAATAATGCAACATTTGTAAGTTTTACTGCTAAAATAACTGTAAGTCATGTGGTTTGCCTGTTAAATGCCTTCCTCTGACATCGGGTTAAAAAACAAAGAAACAACGAAAATATATAGATTATCATTAAAACTGGATGATTCAATTTCCCTTCCAACTTCGAAGTGGGAGGCTGACTTGTCCAGAACCCTTAACCAAAACACATGGACACAGATATGTTTAAACACGTTCCTAATGACTAAAAACTCAAATATGCAGTTGATACAATTCAAGGTTTTACACAGAGTACATTACACAGGACAGAGGATGTTCAAGATGGGTCTGTCACCTTCAAATATTTGTTTACACTGCAATGAGAATACAACAGACAATTATCTTCACGCCTTGTGGTCTTGTCCACCTGTCCAGAGGTTTTGGCTTCAGGTATGTGATGACCTGTCAACGTGGCTCAGGTGTAACTTTCCTGCAAGCCCCACACTGTGTTTACTGGGGGACTTGGATGAGATCAACACGGTAACCAACTATGCACATATGATACTTACTGTATTATGTATTGCAAAGAAAACTGTCTTGGTAAACTGGAAATCCAAAAATAATCTGAGCATTAGCCAGTTTAGGAATTTCTTAGTAGACCATATCAGTATTGAGACGATGTCTGCCTCCTCTAAGAACCAGTTAGATGAATTCCACTCCCTCTGGTCCCCCCTTTCCCCTGCTGATGGGGGGGGGGGGGGGGGGATGAATTCCACTCCCTCTGGTCCCCTGTGATTAGCTCCATCACTTACGTTGGTGGAGGAGAGCGGCCCGGCCATGTGGGGGTTGGGTGCTGGCGAGTGCTGATGGCTATGGATCCCTGGCGGTTGATTTGGGGGGGTCTGGGCTGCCTCGCCGCTGGAGCGGGACTGTATCCAGCCCAATGGGGGGCATGGGGGTCAGTGGTTGGGGCTGCTCTGCAGTGGTGGGCGGGTCGCTGGTAGGGCTCTGACCAGTTGCTGTCAGACCCGGGCCGCCCCGGGGTGGGGGTCCTGGGCCCTGATGCTCGGGGGTGGCCCCTGCCTCTTGGCCCAGGGGGCCCGGCTTGGCGCTGGGGGGGTCTGGGCCGGCAGGACGTGCCTCCTCTGGTTCAGGCCAGTCCTCATGTCCTGGCATCTAGTCTCTGCAGCGGGGGGCGGGGCGCCTCTGCTATGTGTGCATGTGTGTGTGTGTGAGTGTGTGTGTATATGTCAGTAAGGGTGTATGTGTGTGGGTGTGTGTGTGTGTGTATATGTCAGTAAGGGTGTATGTGTGGGGGTGTGTGTGTATATGTCAGTAAGGGTGTATGTGTGGGGGTGTGAGTGTGTGTATATGTCAGTAAGGGTGTATGTGTGTGTGTGTGTGTATATGTCAGTAAGGGTGTATGTGTGTATATGTCAGTAAGGGTGTATGTGTGGGGGTGTGAGTGTGTGTATATGTCAGTAAGGGTGTATGTGTGTGTGTATATGTCAGTAAGGGTGTATGTGTGGGGGTGGGGGTGTGTGTGTATATGTCAGTAAGGGTGTATGTGTGGGGGTGGGGGGGTGTGTGTGTATATGTCAGTAAGGGTGTATGTGTGGGGGTGTGAGTGTGTGTGTATATGTCAGTAAGGGTGTATGTGTGGGGGTGTGGAGTGTGTGTGTATATGTCAGTAAGGGTGTATGTGTGGGGGTGTGAGTGTGTGTGTATATGTCAGTAAGGGTGTATGTGTGGGGGTGTGTGTGTGTGTATATGTCAGTAAGGGTGTATGTGTGGGGGTGTGAGTGTGTGTGTATATGTCAGTAAGGGTGTATGTGTGGGGGTGTGAGTGTGTGTGTATATGTCAGTAAGGGTGTATGTGTGGGGGTGTGAGTGTGTGTGTGTATATGTCAGTAAGGGTGTATGTGTGGGGGTGTGTGTGTATATGTCAGTAAGGGTGTATGTGTGGGGGTGGGGGTTGCGGGGTGCCGGGTGCCTGTCCTGCCCGGCTGATGTGTCAGGTGGGACTGACCTGCACGAATGATCTCGTGCGGGTTGGTCTCGGCTGGTTCGGGGGCCGGGTGGGGTGGGCTAGTGGCGTTGGAGGGGGTTGGTGGCCCTGCAGTCCCCATCCATGGTGTATGTGGGTGGGTGTATGTCTGGAGGGGGGGGGGGGGCGTGAGTGCAGGGGGGATGTGTGTATGGTTGCCTGTGGGACTGTATGGAGGAGAGGGGCGGGTGAGGGTGCATGGGAGATGAATGTTTGAGTGTGGGAGGGGGGGTGCATTGGTGGGGTTTGTGTGTATCGGGTTGGAGGGGTTTGGGTGTGGAACAGGGATGGATCTGTGAGGGGATGGGATGGGGGGCAGCTGAGTGAATGAGGGTGGTGTGTGGGAGGGTGAATTCTGCTGTAAACATGTTTATTTCTGCTGAAACGTGTTTATTTCTGCTGTAAACATGTTTATTTCTGCTGTAAACGTGTTTATTTCTGCTGAAACGTGTTTATTTCTGCTGTAAACATGTTTATTTCTGCTGTAAACATGTTTATTTCTGCTGAAACGTGTTTATTTCTGCTGTAAACATGTTTATTTCTGCTGTAAACATGTTTATTTCTGCTAAAACGTGTTTATTTCTGCTGTAAACATGTTTATTTCTGCTGTAAACGTGTTTATTTCTGCTGCAAACATGTTTATTTCTGCTGTAAACGTGTTTATTTCTGCTGAAACGTGTTTATTCTGCTGAAACGTGTTTATTTTTGCTAAAACATGTTTATTTCTGCTGTAAACATGTTTATTTCTGCTGAAACGTGTTTATTCTGCTGTAAACATGTTTATTTCTGCTGAAACGTGTTTATTCTGCTGTAAACATGTTTATTTCTGCTGAAACGTGTTTATTTCTGCTGTAAACATGTTTATTCTGCTGTAAACATGTTTATTTCTGCTGAATCGTGTTTATTTCTGCTGCAAACATGTTTATTTCTGCTGTAAACGTGTTTATTTCTGCTGTAAACGTGTTTATTTCTGCTGAAACGTGTTTATTTCTGCTGCAAACATGTTTATTTCTGCTGTAAACGTGTTTATTTCTGCTGAAACGTGTTTATTCTGCTGAAACGTGTTTATTTTTGCTGTAAACATGTTTATTTCTGCTGTAAACGTGTTTATTTCTGCTGTAAACATGTTTATTTCTGCTGTAAACGTGTTTATTTCTGCTGAAACGTGTTTATTTCTGCTGTAAACATGTTTATTTCTGCTATAAACGTGTTTATTTCTGCTGTAAACATGTTTATTTCTGCTGTAAACGTGTTTATTTCTGCTGAAACGTGTTTATTTCTGCTGCAAACATGTTTATTTCTGCTGTAAACGTGTTTATTTCTGCTGAAACGTGTTTATTCTGCTGAAACGTGTTTATTTTTGCTGTAAACATGTTTATTTCTGCTGTAAACATGTTTATTTCTGCTGAAACGTGTTTATTCTGCTGTAAACATGTTTATTCTACTGAAATGTGTTTATTCTGCTGTAAACATGTTTATTTCTGCTGAAACATGTTTATTCTGCTGTAAACATGTTTATTTCTGCTGTAAACATGTTTATTTCTGCTGTAAACATGTTCATTCTGCTGTGAAGTTGGTCTTTCTAACATGGGAGTCTGTGGGGATTTGCTCTGTTTTGCTGCCCCTAGTGGATGAAGAAAGAACTACAAATATTGACTTCTCCCTGGTGCCTCATCCTTGGCCACCGGAGGTTTCCGCTTGGACTCAGCGTAATATCTTCCCAAGGACTCAAAGTGATGCAGAAACTTTCGCGGTGAGTAAATGTAAACTCCTAGAAATAAGGTCCAGGTTGAGAAAAAGGAAAGTTATCCTTAAAGAGTAGGATAATATCGGTATACGGGATATCGGTTAAAAAAGAAAAAGAAAAAAAGGCCCATTTCAAACATCCACCACATGCATTTACAAAACTAAATAAATGATATCTTTTTCATGACTGTAAAACTTAATTTTCCACTGAGAACGACATCGAGTGAGAACAAGGCCACGCGGCTTACAGAGACAGAGAACTCCATTACCCAGAATGCTGTGCGGCTGTAAGCAGATGGGCGTTCCCGCGGTGGCATGTGGAGGAGGTGAGAAGAGGATTCAGCTGTCAGAGATAACCGCTCGCGCCGCTGCTACCTGGACTTTCTCCGCCATGGACTTAACCGAGGACAGCTCCGTGGACATGATCCTGTGCTGACCCACTTCCGCGCGCGCCCTTCTGCCTCCCGTGGCTCCGTTTCGCCTCCTTCTGCCGCCTCTGCAGGTAAAAGTCTCCTCCTGCTTCACGGTTCATTCTGGCTGCGAGATGCGAGCATCCCTGTCGAGGAAGTAGCCCACGCGCTCACTTGTTTCTGCCGCTGGCAGCTCGCGCAGGAAAAAAACAAAAACAAATAAATAAATAAGCGGGTTTGGTTTGTGCGCGCGCGTGACAGTTTTCCAGCTCAGAAAACCGCGAAAATGCGTCAAACAGGTTAAAATGACGTCCCAATTCTGCCGGGAAAGAAGCGTTTTATCTGGATCAATTAATCTATCAAACTTTATTCATAAAAACAGCTTTATTTGCAAAGAGCTTTTAAAAGTGCTAAAAATATCAAATTATTATTCTTACTAATATTATGAAGCGTTTTTCCAACAAAAAGCGCTTTACGACCAGTTGCTGAGGGCAAGTAAAATGTTTGGTGACAGCAAACTTTATGTGGAAATGTTTGTTTATGTTGCATCTTTTATTAAGATCAAGACCTCCTGGCCAAGAAAGGCAGCACACGTCAGAATAAACAAAGCAAGCAGACAGAAAAACCAACATTTAAAATGATAAAATAATGAAAATGATGAAGGGCAATAATTATAACAATCATTTAAAAACTGCGGTGAATTAAGAGTGGAAACGGGGATTGTTGGCAGGTTTCACATGCAGCTGCAACCTGCAGCGACTTCAGTCTAATGAGTGTTAAACTGTGATAAAGTGGACTTTGAACGCCTCATGGAACCAGCGTCCTCCCCCAGCATGTCCCATTTCTGCTCCCGCTCCTCACTGGGAGCTCTGGTGCAGCCCAGCTGAGCCCAGACTGGTGACCCACATGTGGCACGAAGCTCGTTTCTGCACACAGAAAACTTCAGCAGCGCTTCTTCATCTCAGGCCGATAAAAGGGTTTTACATGCACGATAATTAGCGCCGATAACGGCAATTTATTACGTCATTCCGATTAGTCCCATAGCATGACTACGGAAGAGGATTAGGACCACGGAAGGAAAAAAGTCAAATACAATTTTGACAAAAATGTTTTTCCAGAATGTTTAAAAAAAAAAAAAAAAAAAAAAAAGTTGAGAATTTCTTACTTTTTTCCAGGTTGAGAAAATTTTTCTCTTACAATAAAAATAATAATAATAAAAACATTTATTTTATTTTTTCTATTTTAATTCTTTTAATTCTTCTTTTTATCCTAAAAGAATTAAATAAGATTTATTTTCTTTTTTGGGGGGGGGATTCTGAAAAGTCAGAAGTCAGACTTTTTTCCAGAACATTAAGAAAATTTATTACTTTTCAAATTTATTTATTTATTTTATTTTAATTATTTTCATTCTTCTTTTATTTTAAAAGAATGTGAAAAAAAGAAAAGTGTTTATTTTTTATTTTTTTTGGGGGGGGGGGCAATTTCTGAAAAGGTCAGAACATTAAAAAAATGTTTTATTATTTAAAATCGTCTTGTAATTCTTTTATTTATTTAAAAGAATAAAAGATTATTTTTTTCTTTGGGGGGGGGGGGGGGGGGGGGGTTTTCAATTTCTGAAAAACGTCAGAATTTTTTTTCAGACATTTTTCTTCAGCGGCTAATCCTCTTCCTTACCTGACGACTCGCCCCGATAACATTATTTCACCAGCACGACGTATGAGAGCAGAATTCTTGTTTATAAAGTCGGTGTTTGCTTCGACCGAGTTCTGCAACTTTCTGAATGAAAGTCGTACAGAGCTGCATGTTCAGTGGCTTTTTAAAAAACAGACAACATAGAATTTTTGATAAATACGAACTACAGAAATTTGCTGTTAGTTTAGAGAAACAAGTTTTATTTCTACTTTTAGGTTTTGAAATAACAAAAAATTGCAAAAGAAAATAGACATTTTCTTTAATGAGATTTTCTTCTGTTGAGACTGGATGTTCCAGTAGGACTTACTGCGTAAATAAAGTTAAATTAATGAAGAAAATGTAAATATTTCTACAGAATACAAATGTTGTGTATGTGTTTGTTTTTTTTGTTTGTTTTTTAAGCCATAATTTCCAAGCAAATGTGAAAGGAAAAGATTGTGAAAAGCTATTCCTGTTACTTTCAGAGTTCTTGTGTTGTGGAAGTTCAGTGCAGTTGTTGTTGTTGTGTAAATGTTTCCCACGATGAGCCACAGGTTGCAGACACGACCCTGTCAGTCATCATTATTTAAAGATAAACTTGTGTGAACAGATTGTGTTAACATACCATAAATGTGTGAATCTAACTTGTTGGTGAGTCGTTTTCTGGTGTTTAACGTCTTGATTGCACGTTTTCAGTCTGTGATCCTGATGCATCAGTAACAATGCACCTTATTTACAGTCGTCCTCAAAATTATGAATAAACCCCAATTAGAGAAGGAAAAAGATCATCTGTCAGTGAAATAAGATGAAATTGACAAAAGTAATAATAAATAAAAATTCTATGAAAATCATGACATTGATTTTAAATTGTGGTTCAACAGAAATATTATAAACAAAGACACCAAAAATAAACAAGTAAACAAGCATGATGGGGCTCTGAAGCTAAAATGTTATTGAGCAACACTTTGATCCAATCACTGCAATCAGGTGTTTCTGTAACGTCCAATCAGACGTCTGCACCTGCTGACAGGTATGTTGGTTCATGTTCATGGGAAAGATGCTCTGATGTGTCTGAGACATTTTTTTTTTCCATAATTATTTCCAACCACAATTCAAAAGCAACATTTAATTCAGCTAAATTATATTTTTTAAATTTTCCATTTCTTATTAGTTTCTTTAATTTCTTGTTATTTGAATTACTGTTGTGAATTTAGCCTTTTCTTTAATTGGAGGGTATGAATAATTTTGAGAGGACGACTTTAATATTGAATAATTTTATTTGATATCGTTTAGAAAATGTTTGCTGACAGTTTTCCACTGGAAAAAAATACATTTAAAGAGTGAAGTTTTCTTTGTTTTGCTCATAGTATTGATGTCATAAGTAGGTATGTATGTGTGTTGTCAGTTATCAGGCATCCCTGGATTTGACATAATGAAATTAGTTTTGCAGTTTATGAACAGATTTACTTTATTTGGAAACATTTTTAGAAACGTGAAATTTAGATGAGAGTGGTGGGAGCTCGTATAGATGAGGATGTGATGTGTAGGGATGCACCATGACCGTTTATTAAAACCAATACCGATAAATTTCAGCTCCCAAAGGCCGATACGATAAACGATAAATTTCAGCTCCAAAAGGCCAATACCAATGACCAATACCGATAAATTTCAGCTCCCAAAAGCCGATACGATAACCGATAAATTTCAGCTCCCCAAGGCCGATACCGATAACCAATACTGATAAGTTTTAGCTCCCAAAGGCCAATACAATAAACGATAAATTTCAGCTCCCAAAGGCCGATACCGATAATCAATACTGATAAATTTTAGCTCCCAAAAGGCCGATACGATAACCAATACTGATAAATTTCAGCTCCCAAAGGCCGATAACGATAATCGATAATTTCAGCCCCCAAAGGCCGATACCGATAATCAATACTGATAAATTTTAGCTCCCAAAGGCCGATACGATAACCAATACTGATAAATTTCAGCTCCCAAAGGCCGATACCGATAACCAATACTGATAAATTTCAGCTCCCAAAAGCCGATACGATAAACGATAAATTTCAGCTCCCAAACGCCGATACAGATAGCCGATACCGATAACAGGCATACATACCTAATTATACCAAATCAAAAATTCCAACCGTATGGGTTTAAGTTATCGGGGAAAGTTGTCATATCGGATTAATCGGAATGATTTAATAGTTTCCTGATATCGGCCCGATATTTATTGTGTATCCCTGGTCATTTGCCTGGTGAGTTAAACGCTCTCTGACTGTCGGTTCTGCGTCACCGGGCTAAAACAAACAACAACAAAACAAGTTGTTTACAGATAAATATCATGTCTGATGCGAGTCAGACTGATATTTCTGACGATTGATCCGTCAGCTTCTTTTTTTAATGAAATTTCTCTGAACTTTTTCAGGAAGGAGATGCTGATACTTCCGGTACGTGCAGACTAACGTCCTCCCTCAGAAATATGTTCAGAACAGTTTTCTGTTTTCTGCAGACTTCAGGATAAAAAATATCACAAGGAAATATCGGGGAGTCGATTACTCTTCAGTCAGAGAGAAAAGAGAGATCACGGAGACTGATGATGGACTCGCATGTAGGTCAGAATGAACCTGTTACCCGTGTACGTAGGCCTGGGACAATAATCAATAAATCAATTAATCGCACGATAAATGAAAATGTCAATAACTTTCCCAGCCGCGATATATCGCCGTGTGCTTGCCGTGCGTGTATTTGTTTTTCTCGTCTCTCTCTAAACACGCTGGATGACGTGAGGCTTCACTCTGAGCATCGTCTCAGCACCTGGACGCGTTTGTGGCTTCGTAAAATTAAATGAAGGGAGTGAGACATCTGTCAGTCATTCAGGATCTTTGTATCTGTGAGAGGAGGCGGAGCCACAAGCTCACCTGCACACGGACCGATGCAGGTGAGATTGGAGGAGCCAAATGCTGCAGCTCCGGGTGGGAATATTTCAGCTTCAAGCTCAACGAGCGAGGTGGAACCATCAACGCGGAAAAGCGAGAACGCGAGGTGGAACCATCAACACGGAAAAGCGAGAACGCGAAGTGGAACCATCAACACAGAAAAGCAAGAACGCGAGGTGGAACCATCAACACGGAAAAGCGAGAACGCGAGGTGGAACCATCAACACGGAAAAGCTAGAACGCGAGGTGGAACCATCAACACGGAAAAGCTAGAACACGAGGTGGAACCATCAACACGGAAAAGCGAGAACGCGAGGTGGAACCATCAACACGGAAAAGCTAGAACGCGAGGTGGAACCATCAACACGGAAAAGCTAGAACGCGAGGTGGAACCATCAACACGGAAAAGCTAGAACGCGAGGTGGAACCATCAACACGGAAAAGCGAGAACGCGAGGTGGAACCATCAACACGGAAAAGCAAGAACGCGAGGTGGAACCATCAACGCATAAAAGCGAGAACGCGAGGTGGAACCATCAACACGGAAAAGCTAGAACGCGAGGTGGAACCATCAACACGGAAAAGCTAGAACGCGAGATGGAACCATCAACACGGAAAAGCGAGAACGCGAGATGGAACCATCAACACGGAAAAGCGAGAACGCGAGATGGAACCATCAACACGGAAAAGCTAGAACGCGAGGTGGAACCATCAACACAGAAAAGCTAGAACACGAGATGGAACCATCAACACGGAAAAGCGAGAACGTGAGGTGGAACCATCAACACGGAAAAGCGATAACGTAAGGTGGAACCATCAACGCGGAAAAGCTAAAACACGAGGTGGAACCATCAACACGGAAAAGCTCGAACGCGAGGTGGAACCATCAACACGGAAAAGCGAGAACGTGAGGTGGAACCATCAACACGGAAAAGCGAGAACGCGAGATGGAACCATCAACACGGAAAAGCGAGAACGTGAGGTGGAACCATCAACACGGAAAAGCGATAACGTAAGGTGGAACCATCAACGCGGAAAAGCTAAAACACGAGGTGGAACCATCAACACGGAAAAGCGAGAACGCGAGATGGAACCATCAACGCATAAAAGCGAGAACGCGAGGTGGAACCATCAACACGGAAAAGCTAGAACGTGAGGTGGAACCATCAACACGGAAAAGCGAGAACGCGAGATGGAACCATCAACACGGAAAAGCTAGAACGCGAGGTGGAACCATCAACACGGAAAAGCGAGAACGTGCGATGGAACCATCAACACGGAAAAGCTAGAACGCGAGGTGGAACCATCAACACGGAAAAGCTAGAACGCGAGGTGGAACCATCAACACGGAAAAGCGAGAACGCGAGGTGGAACCATCAACGCGGAAAAGCGAGAACGCGAGGTGGAACCATCAACGCGGAAAAGCGAGAACGTGAGGTGAAACCATCAACGCGGAAAAGCTAGAACGCGAGGTGGAACCATCAACACGGAAAAACAGAACGCGAGGTGGAACCATCAACAGGGAAAAGCGAGAACGCGAGGTGGAACCATCAACAGGGAAAAGCGAGAACGCGAGGTGGAACCATAAACAGGGAAAAGCGAGAACGCGAGGTGGAACCATCAACAGGGAAAAGCGAGAACGTGAGGTGGAACCATCAACACGGAAAAGCTAGAACGCGAGGTGGAACCATCAACACGGAAAAGCTAGAACACGAGATGGAACCATCAACACGGAAAAGCGAGAACGCGAGGTGAAACCATCAACACGGAAAAGCGAGAACGCGAGGTGGAACCATAAACACGGAAAAGCGAGAACGCGAGGTGGAACCATCAACACGGAAAAGCGAGAACGTGAGGTGGAACCATCAACACGGAAAAGCGAGAACGTGAGGTGGAACCATCAACACGGAAAAGCTAGAACGCGAGGTGGAACCATCAACAGGGAAAAGCGAGAACGCGAGGTGGAACCATCAACAGGGAAAAGCGAGAACGCGAGGTGGAACCATCAACAGGGAAAAGCGAGAACGCGAGGTGGAACCATCAACAGGGAAAAGCGAGAACGCGAGGTGGAACCATCAACAGGGAAAAGCGAGAACGCGAGGTGGAACCATCAACACGGAAAAGCGAGAACGCGAGGTGAAACCATAAACACGGAAAAGCGAGAACGCGAGGTGAAACCATCAACACGGAAAAGCGAGAACGTGAGGTGGAACCATCAACACGGAAAAGCTCGAACGCGAGGTGGAACCATCAACACGGAAAAGCTAGAACATGAGGTGGAACCATCAACGCGGAAAAGCTAGAACGTGAGGTGGAACCATCAACACGGAAAAGCTAGAACGTGAGGTGGAACCATCAACACGGAAAAGCTAGAACGCGAGGTGGAACCATCAACACGGAAAAGCTAGAACGCGAGGTGGAACCATCAACACGGAAAAGCTAGAACGCGAGGTGGAACCATCAACACGGAAAAGCTAGAACGCGAGGTGGAACCATCAACACGGAAAAGCGAGAACGCGAGGTGGAACCATCAACACGGAAAAACAGAACGCGAGGTTGAACCATAAACACGGAAAAGCGAGAACGCGAGGTGAAACCATCAACACGGAAAAGCGAGAACGCGAGGTGAAACCATCAACACGGAAAAGCGAGAACGTGAGGTGGAACCATCAACACGGAAAAGCTCGAACGCGAGGTGGAACCATCAACACGGAAAAGCTAGAACGTGAGGTGGAACCATCCACACTGAAAAGCTAGAACGCGAGGTGGAACCATCGACACGGAAAAACAGAACGTGAGGTGGAACCATCAACACGGAAAAGCGAGAACGTGAGGTGGAACCATCAACACCGAAAAGCTCGAACGCGAGGTGGAACCATCAACACGGAAAAGCGAGAACGTGAGGTGGAACCATCGACACGGAAAAGCGAGAACGCGAGGTGGAACCATCGACACGGAAAAACAGAACGTGAGGTGGAACCATCAACACGGAAAAGCGAGAACGTGAGGTGGAACCATCAACACGGAAAAGCTAGAACGTGAGGTGGAACCATCAACACGGAAAAGCGAGAACGTGAGGTGAAACCATCAACGCATAAAAGCGAGAACGTGAGGTGGAACCATCAACACGGAAAAGCTAGAACGTGAGGTGGAACCATCAACACGGAAAAGCTAGAACGTGAGGTGGAACCATCAACACGGAAAAGCTAGAACGTGAGGTGGAACCATCAACACGGAAAAGCGAGAACGCGAGGTGGAACCATCAACACGGAAAAGCGAGAACGCGAGGTGGAACCATCAACGCAGAAAAGCGAGAACGCGAGGTGGAACCATCAACACGGAAAAGCGAGAACGCGAGGTGGAACCATCAACGCATAAAAGCGAGAACGCGAGGTGGAACCATCAACGCAGAAAAGCGAGAACTCGAGGTGGAACCATCAACACGGAAAAGCGAGAACATGAGGTGGAACCATCAACACGGAAAAGCTAGAACGCGGTTATCATTTTTATCACCGTATTATTGAAATACCCCTCTGCATCTTTAAATGTATCCAAAATGGGTCTAAATGTCTAATTTGTCCTTATTTTTGTGGGGGGGGTCTTAAGTTTACTGTCCATGTGGGGGCCGTCGTTAACTTCCGCCATGTTTTCATAAATGAAACATTGCAAACTGGAACTGCTGCTGCTTTTCCAGCCAATCAGCATCACTGGGAGTTTTTCAAAACGCCGGAATCAGTCGCAGTTTGAACGATAACTACGATTTGGAACGATATCACTGATCGTTGGTAATTTTATCACGGTTAACCATTTCACCCGTAATCGTTACATCCCTGATCTCAGATGCAGCCGGTGATCAGGAAGGCTTCTCGTTTCCCCCCAACTTTCATATAATGGAGTTCACCGGGGTCCGAGCCAAAAAGGTCCTTAAAAGTCCACAAAAACGTGTCAATATTCCTCCATACTGCTCGTCCAATTTAATCCAAGTGTCCTGGGGGGGGGGGGGTAGCGTCCAGAATTTACTGGAAACCATCATTTAGTAGATTTTTAGAGACTAAACAGTAGAACATCGTACTTTCATGAACACACACATGCGTGTTCATGAAACTACAGAAGCCGCGGCTTCAGAGCCTACTCTGCCGATAATACAAGCGTAGAAGAAGAAATTCTCTGTTTACATTGTGCTCAGAGCGACAGAGCTGCAGACAAACACAAGAGGCTCCAAGAGGGGTTGATGTTGATTTAAAACAAAGAAAGAAAGAAAAAAGAGAACGCGCGATCTCGTCTGCCAAAGCTTCTGTGGTTTCGTGAACGTACATATGCGTGCTTCATGAAAGTAAGATGTAGTACTGATGTAGTATGATGTAGTACTGATGTAGTACTGTTTGGGCTCTAAAAATATACTAAATGACGTAATTTCCAGTAAATTCTGGACGCTACCCACTCAGGATACGTGGATTACATTGGACGAGCAGTATGGAGGAATATGGACACGTTTTTGTGGACTTTAAGGACCTTTTTGGCTCGGACCCCGGTGAACTCCATTATACGAAAGTTGGGGGGGAAACGAGAAGCCTTCCTGATCACCGGCTGCATTGGAGATATTAAAAAAGTGCTGCAGAGTCTTTCTCAGCATGAGGGGGGGTGGAAGATAAAGTTACATCATTCTGTGGTGGAATGTTCCTTTAAGAAGTTGTGGCTCCTCTTTTCCAGCTTTTAAAACTAGCATCTGTTTTATTTGGTATAAACTGCATCGTATGCAATCCACGTCAGCAGCCTGCGACCCCCCCCCCTGATGATTTTCAGACATGGTATTGAAGCACATGTTCAGTGATGTCCCGGCTGATTATGGTCTGTCCTCCCCGGTTACCTCGTTCCTCTTTTGTCGTCTCGGCCAGCTTCTCTTTCTGCGGCGACCTTTGACGGATCACGTGGAAAGGTGTGAGATTTGGGATTTCACGGCTTCTTTCCTGTTCCTTCATTGTTTGTTTGTTTGTTTGTTTGTTTGCAGGTGCAGTCAGCCCTGAAGAACCATGTCGGATAAAATGTCTAGTTTCCTGCACATCGGGGACATTTGCTCCCTGTATGCAGAAGGCTCCACCAGCGGATTCATCAGCACTCTGGGGTGAGTCCGCTGCTTTCCAACAACCTTCCCTCTGTCTCCACCCACAATCCCACCTCACCGGTTCATCCCCCACCGTTCCCGTGGAAAACGTGGAAAACGTAGAAAACGTGGAAAACGTAGAAAACGTGGAAAACGTGGAAAGTGCCTGAAAAGCAGCAGCAGAGAAATGAGGGGATGTAAAACGAAGCGGCGAGCCGTTAATGTTTGACTGCCAGCAGCTGCAGTGATGATGGTGCAGATGGAGGAGTGGATTAGACGGACTGTGATGGATGAGTTACTGTTTTCTGTGGCTGATGGCAGTTCCTGCCAACAA
>JALJCO010003888.1:7500-33032 GCA_023101725.1 Atherinomorus stipes | reverse complement strand
CATCATCATCATCTTCATCATCATCATCATCATTATCTTCAGCTCCATCTTCATCGTTATTACCATCATCATCATCACCATCAATGTCATCTTCATCATCTTCATCTCCATCATTATCTTCAGCTCCATCATCATCATCATCTTCATCATCACCATCATCTTCATCATCAGCATCATCATCTTCTTTATCTCCATCATCATCATCTTCATCTCCATCATCATCTTCTTCATCATCTTCTTCATCCTCATCATCATAATTATCATCTTCATCATCATTACCATCATCTTCATCATCAGCATTATCACTGTCATCATCTTCATCATCACCACCATTATCATCTTCATCACCTCCATCATCATCATCATCATCATCATCATCCATCCTCTCTCTTCTCACCTCTGCTCTTCACCTTTCTTCTCCTCCTCCTCCTCTTCCTCCCCCATCCCCCTTTATTTTTACATTCATCTCCTCACCTCCTCTGCACATCCATCTCTCTCTCTCTCTCTCTCTCTCTCTCTCCTGCGCTGCTCTGGTGTCTCTCCACCACTCTCTCTCCACATCTGGCTCCAGGAGGTGAAAAACAGCAGATTAAACTCGGACTGAACCACCGCGCAGACTCGGAGGGGGTTGAAGGTAACAGCTGTTTTCTCCCCCCCGCAGGCGCGTGCGCGCGTGTCGCTGTACAAACACACCTGACGGTCTCCGTGCACCAACGCGCGCGGTCCGGTTCCGACCCGGACCCGGGAGCAGCCGTGTTGCGGGTGTGAGCGGCGGCGCGGTGGTACGGTCCGGCTGGAGGGGCTGTCCGCGGCGGAGCAGCGGCAGACCGAGCCGAGCCGAGCCGAGGCAGGCTGTGTGAGCCCGGGAGAGCCGCGCGCCGCTCCCAGCAGGATTATTCTCCACTTTTCACTGGATTCGGCTTTTCCCCACCTGTCCGGACCGAACCCACCCCTCCCCGCAGCCCCTCCCTCCACCTGACCTGAGCTCGCGCAGGTTTTCACGTGAGGAGGAGAAGAAGAAGAGAAAGAAGGAGAAGAAGAAAGGCAGCGCCGGAGAGGCGCGTGGGGCTCGGGATTTAAATCACTGATCGGACTTTTCTGCGCGCGACTGTCAGGTAGGTCCGCGGGTTCTGGGGCGGGTCCGGGTCTGGGTCCGGGTCCGGGTCTGGGGGGGTGTTTGGGGGGGAAAACGCCTCGTTTCCCCGCCGCATCACCGCCGCTCCCGCAGCCTGGAAATTTCCCATTTTCCCAGTTTTCCCCCTGAACTGGTGCAGGAGCGGGACTGGAGGAGGGGGGGTCGGTGCTTCAGGTAGCCCCCCACCCCCCGGCCCATCCCCCAGGGGGGGTGGGGGGTTCGTCTGTGCGCTTTGCGGTTTTTCTTTAATTAAAATGCTAAAAACGGCGCAAACAGGCTTTTTCAGGCTGGGGGAGGGAGGGGTGAGGGGGGAGGTAGAACTGCTCCAGACGCGGATCCATTAAAGAACAAAGGGGGGGGGGGGGGGGACCTGTAAACCCGCAGCCGCCAGGCAGAGACCGGGTCCGGGGCTCCGGGTCCGGGTCCGGGTCCAGGCTCCGGACCGGCCCCCGTCCCTCTCCCCGCGATCCGGCGCTGAAACCCGGACTCCCGTTTTTTCTGATCCGCCTTCGTCCGCGTGCCGGATCCGAGTCCGCATCCTCTGACTCAGAACCGAGCCGCAGTTCTGGTCCGGCTGAAGGTTATCGATCACGCGCGGATCCGCAGCACAACTTTAATCACAACCGGATCGATGATGAGATCCAGAAACGTGAATGTCCCAAACACAGCTGCCCGATCGATAATCAATAATCTGATGAGGAGACGTCCGGATCAGGTCCTGGTCTCATGATCGATGATCGAACAGATCAAGAAGGTCAGGTTCGGATCAATAAGAAGACAAAACTGAATCCAGATCAGTTCAGCCGATCAATAATCAAACCATTGATCGCGTGATGTCACAGTTTTAATCTCAGTCACATTAATCACGGAAATAATCTCTTCCGGTTCGGTTTTGATCGATCATCTCAGAGATGTTTGTTTATTTACTGTTCAGATGTTTGAGATCAAACAGTTTTTATTTGATCAGCTGATCAATAATCAGTGAGGAGGCCACTGACCCTGAAACGTCCTACAGTCTCTGGTGACCCTGAACTGCTCATCTGATCATAGAAGTGATCAGAAGTATTGATTATCGGCTGAGTCATTTTATTACAACATAAAAGCTGATGATGGTATTGATCCAGAATCAATACTGATCAGAAAACCCGGATCTGGTCTCTGATCAGCACCGATCAATACGCCCAGTCACAGTCCAGAACTGCTGGGAAAGCAGGTTCTGGTTCTGGTCCAGGTTCTGGTTCTGGTCCGGAGAGGATCAGGTGGAAAAGTTCTGGTTCTGGTCCAGGTTCTAGTTCTGATCCGGAGAGGATCAGGTGGAAAGGTTCTGGTTCTGGTCCAGGTTTTAGTTCTGATCCGGAGAGGATCAGGTGGAAAAGTTCTGGTTCTGGTCCAGGTTTTAGTTCTGATCCGGAGAGGATCAGGTGGAAAAGTTCTGGTTCTGGTCCAGGTTTTAGTTCTGATCCGGAGAGGATCAGGTGGAAAAGTTCTGGTTCTGGTCCAGGTTTTAGTTCTGATCCAGAAAGGATCAGGTGGAAAGGTTCTGGTTCTGGTCCAGGTTCTAGTTCTGATCCAGAAAGGATCAGGTGGAAAGGTTCTGGTTCTGGTCCAGGTTCTAGTTCTGATCCAGAAAGGATCAGGTGGAAAGGTTCTGGTACTGGTCCAGTTCCTGGAAACAACGCCACGTTGCCTGAAAAGGCAGAAGAAGAAGAAGCTCGGATGTCCAACGTGTTTCCCGGATATCGACGATCAGGAAGAATTTCTTTCCTAAAAGGAAAACTGCGATATCGGCCTGATATCGGACGTTTTTTATTTGTTTTTTATGTATTCTAAAATTCTATTTGTTTATTTTATAAGAACACGAACAACATAAGTAAACATCGTCCTCTGGAAAAATGTCGGCCATCTAATATCGAGGTGCAGCTATTATCATCATTTATTATTTATTTATAATTTATTATTTATTATTATTTATTATTATTATCATACTATCATCATCGTTAATTATATAATTAACACTGGATCTATCGATAGTAAGATTATAAATTTACTAAAACATCATCATCATCACTAACAGTTGCAGCATCATCATGACATCTGATAGGCTACCACCATCATGTGATACAGAAGCTAGAATCTGATAGGCTACCACCATCATGTGATACAGAAGCTAGAATCTGATAGGCTACCACCATCATGTGATACAGAAGCTAGAATCTGATAGGCTACCACCATCATGTGATACAGAAGCTAGAATCTGATAGGCTACCACCATCATGTGGTACAGAAGCTAGAATCTGATAGGCTACCACCATCATGTGATACAGAAGCTAGAATCTGATAGGCTACCACCATCATGTGATACAGAAGCTAGAATCTGATAGGCTACCACCATCATGTGGTACAGAAGCTAGAATCTGATAGGCTACCACCATCATGTGATACAGAAGCTAGAATCTGATAGGCTACCACCATCATGTGATACAGAAGCTAGAATCTGATAGGCTACCACCATCATGTGATACAGAAGCTAGAATCTGATAGGCTACCACCATCATGTGGTACAGAAGCTAGAATCTGATAGGCTACCACCATCATGTGATACAGAAGCTAGAATCTGATAGGCTACCACCATCATGTGGTACAGAAGCTAGAATCTGATAGGCTACCACCATCATGTTATACAGAAAGTAGAATCTGATAGGCTACCACCATCATGTGATACAGAAGCTAGAATCTGATAGGCTACCACCATCATGTGATACAGAAGCTAGAATCTGATAGGCTACCACCATCATGTAATACAGAAGCTACAATCTGATAGGCTACCACCATCATGTGATACAGAAGCTAGAATCTGATAGGCTACCACCATCATGTGATACAGAAGCTAGAATCTGATAGGCTACCACCATCATGTGATACAGAAGCTAGAATCTGATAGGCTACCACCATCATGTGATACAGAAGCTAGAATCTGATAGGCTACCACCATCATGTTATACAGAAGCTAGAATCTGATAGGCTACCACCATCATGTGTTACAGAAGCTAGAATCTGATAGGCTACCACCATCATGTGGTACAGAAGCTAGAATCTGATAGGCTACCACCATCATGTGATACAGAAGCTAGAATCTGATAGGCTACCACCATCATGTTATACAGAAAGTAGAATCTGATAGGCTACCACCATCATGTGATACAGAAGCTAGAATCTGATAGGCTACCACCATCATGTGATACAGAAGCTAGAATCTGATAGGCTACCACCATCATGTAATACAGAAGCTAGAATCTGATAGGCTACCACCATCATGTGACACAGAAGCTACAATCTGATAGGCTACCACCATCATGTGATACAGAAGCTAGAATCTGATAGGCTACCACCATCATGTGATACAGAAGCTAGAATTTGATAGGCTACCACCATCATGTGATACAGAAGCTAGAATCTGATAGGCTACCACCATCATGTGACACAGAAGCTAGAATCTGATAGGCTACCACCATCATGTGACACAGAAGCTAGAATCTGATAGGCTACCACCATCATGTGACACAGAAGCTAGAATCTGATAGGCTACCACCATCATGTGATACAGAAGCTAGAATCTGATAGGCTATTCCAGGGTATCGGTATATCCATCCCTTTCTTCACCTCGGCATCATTTTAACTTTCTCGTCACACAAAAACTGAGTTTATCTGCCAGATTGATTATTTACAAGAACACCCTGAAGTTTCCTCAACATTTTCTCACATCTCAGAGTCGGAGAGCAGCTAGCGGTTAGCCGTTAGCTGCATCACGTCTCCAGGAAACGCCTGTGAAACGTCTAAAACGTCCCAAAGACTCGGTCGTCCCTGATCTGTGTGATAAAGCAGCTGCAGAAACATTTACAGTCCCCGGCATTGATGTCCCTCGCAGCTGTGTGCGGCGTTCCCAGTCCTTCTGGGAAACGTGTTTTCCACATCAGATCCAGCTCCTCGGAGCAGCGAGAGTCTGACGGATGTTTGAAATGCTGCAGATTTTCTGCTGCAGCTGCTGCCGGAGCTGCACCGCTTCCACACCCAGCTGGGCCTTTTCCACGTGTGGTCGCTCGCGCCGGCCTCCCCAGCTCCGCTCAGCTCCGCTCAGCTCCGCTCCACGGGGAATCAAACCCCCAACCCCTGCAGCCTTCAAGCCCCGTGTGTGTGTGTGTGTGTGCGTTTGCTTTAGGGGTGTAACGACATGAAGATGTCACGGTGACCAAAATGATCACGGTTATCACGATAACCGCGGTATTATTGAACGGAATAACGTCGTCATTTACACGTATGAAGGTGGAAAGTTAAGAAATAAATTTACAAGAATAAAATCTTCATATTTTCAATATTAAAAAACAGGAAAAACATGGAAGCTGGTTTCATGCAGAAAAACCTGGTTACACCTAAAAGACACGGAACATGGAACACGGAACACGGAACATGGAACATGGAACATGGAAACATGGAACCCGGAACATGAAACACGGAACATGGAACATGGAAATATGGAACATGGAACACGGAACACGGAACATGAAACATGGAACATGGAACATGGAACATGGAAACATGGAACATAGAACACGGAACATGGAAACATGGAACATAGAACACGGAACATGGAAACATGAAACACCGAACACGGAACATGGAAACATGGAAACATGGAACACGGAACATGAAACACGGAACATGGAACATGGAACACGGAACATGGAACACGGAACATGGAAACATGGAACATGGAACACGGAACATGAAACATGGAACATGGAACATGGAACATGGAAACATGGAACATAGAACACGGAACATGGAAACATGGAACATGGAACATGGAACACGAAACATGAAACACCGAACATGGAAACATGAAACATGGAACATGGAACACAAAACACGAATCACGGAACATGGAAACATGAAACATGGAACATGGAACACGAAACACGGAACATGGAAACATGAAACATGGAACACGGAACACGGAACATGGAAACATGGAACACGGAACATGGAAACATGGAACATGAAACACGGAACATGGAAACATGAAACATGGAACACGGAACATGGAAACATGGAACATGAAACACGGAACATGGAAACATGAAACATGGAAACATGAAACATGGAACACGGGACATGGAAACATGGAACACGAAACACGGAACACGGAACATGGAAACATGAAACATGTAACACGGAACATGGAAACATGAAACATGGAACACGGGACATGGAAACATGGAACACGAAACACGGATCACGGAACATGGAAACATGAAACATGTAACACGGAACACGGAAACATGAAACATGGAACATGGAAAAACAAAACACGGAACATGGAAACATGAAACATGGAACATGGAAACATGAAACATGGAACATGGAACACAAAAACACGGAACATGGAAACATGGAACATGAAACACGGAACATGGAAACATGAAACATGGAACACGGAACATGGAAACATGGAACACGGAACATGGAAACATGAAACATGGAGCACGAAACACTGAACATGGAAACATGAAACATGGAACACGGAACATGGAAACATGAAACATGAAACATGGAACATGGAACACGAAACACGGAAAATGGAACATGAAACATGGAACAGGGAACATGAAACATGGAACACGGAACATGGAAACATGGAACACGGAACATGGAAACATGAAACACGGAAAATGGAACATGAAACATGGAAAACTAAACACGGAACATGGGAACATGAAACATGGAACACCGAACATGAAACATGGAACACGGAACATGGAAACATGGAAACATGGAACACAAAACACGGAACATGGAAACATGAAACAAGGAACATGGAACACGGAACATGGAAACATGGAACATGAAACACGGAACATGGAAACATGAAACATGGAACACGGAACATGGAAACATGAAACATGGAGCACGAAACACGGAACATGGAAACATGAAACATGGAACATGGAAACATGAAACATGGAACATGGAACACAAAACACGGAACATGGAAACATGGAACATGAAACACGGAACATGGAAACATGAAACATGGAACACGGAACATGGAAACATGGAACACGGAACATGGAAACATGGAAACATGGAGCACGAAACACGGAACATGGAAACATGGAACACGAAACACGGAACACTGAACATGGAAACATGAAACATGGAACACGGAACATGGAAACATGAAACATGGAACATGGAACACGAAACACGGAAAATGGAACATGAAACATGGAACACGGAACATGGAAACATGGAAACATGGAACACGGAACATGGAAACATGAAACACAGAAAATGGAACATGAAACATGGAAAACTAAACACGGAACATGGGAACATGAAACATGGAACACCGAACATGAAACATGGAACACGGAACATGGAAACATGGAAACATGGAACACGGAACATGGAAACATGAAACAAGGAACATGGAACACGGAACATGGAAACATGGAACATGAAACACGGAACATGGAAACATGAAACATGGAACACGAAACATGGAACATGGAAACATGGAACACGGAACATGGAAACATGGAACACGAAACACGGAACATGGGAACACGAAACACGGAACACGGAACATGGAAACATGAAACACGGAAAATGGAACATGAAACATGGAAAACTAAACACGGAACATGGGAACCTCCATCTCTGCTTCGTCCTGCAGAACAGATTCTTTTCAAAGTTCTGATTCTTATGTGGAGCCGATGTGCCGGAGACCGAGGATCTCCTGGTTTATGAAACCTCTGCGCCCCCCCCCCATTTTATCAGCGTTCCTCTTCTGCATTTAAACTCTTATAATTTAAATTGATATTAAATTATGAACTTATTCAATTCTGACTTTACGACATTATCACATTACGACTTCATTCCCGTAAATTTTGCAGTCCGGATGCCGGTTCTGGTCCGGATTCTGATTCTGGTCCGGATGCCGGTTCTGGTCCGGATTCTGATTCTGGTCCGGATTCTGATTCTGGTCCGGATGCGTGTTCTGGTCTCGATGCGGATTCTGGTCCGGATGCTGGTTCTGGTCCGGATGCAGGTTCTGGTCCGGATGCGGGTTCTGGTCTGGATTCTGGTTCTGGTCCGGATTCTGGTTCTGGTCCAGATTCTGACTCAGAGATGTTTTTATTTCACATCCACAGAAAAAAAACGTTTGCTGACTTTTTAAAGGTACTTTGAAGTATTTTGTGAGTATTTTAGTGAGTATTTTGTGAGTATTTTGTGAGTATTTTAGTGAGTATTTTGTGAGTATTTTAGTGAGTATTTTGTGAGTATTTAGTGAGTATTTAGTGAGTATTTTGTGAGTATTTTGTGAGTATTTTAGTGAGTATTTTGTGAGTATTTTGTGAGTATTTTAGTGAGTATTTTGTGAGTATTTAGTGAATGAATCGGAGCTAAAATACTTTTCCGTCTCAGGAGGGGACGTTCTCCTTCAGCTTCGGGTTTCTCTGACGTTCCGGACCGGGACTCAGATCCACGTCTTCATTTGATGATTTTCCCGCGTGAACGCAGATGAAGCTGAAATTAAACGGGATAAAATGGAAATGGTTCATTTTCTTCTTCCAAACGTCACATTTCAGTCTGAGAAAGTAAACAAATCAAATCAAATCAAATCAAAGATACTTTATTGATCCCCGGGAAATTCATGTTTCAGTACAACCCGTCAAACGAGGAGGATTTCTAACAAATTTACTGGAAGGAAGTAAAACCGAGTTTATCTGTGGACATCAGCTGATTCTATTTTTAGATCAGTCATGTTTGTGTTTTGCTTCAGATTTTTCCATCTGTAAACAAACTCGTTTTATCAGGAAGCTGCAGGAAAACCTCCTGCATGTCTTCCTCCTCCTCTTCCTCCTCCTCCTCCTCTTCCTCCTCCTCTTCCTCAGTGAAGCTGCAGGTGATGGATCATCATTATCATGATATTGGAAAACCATCATGGCTCCTACGATGGTGAATTGATCACTGGTGTGTGTGTGTGTGTGTGTGTGTGTGTGTGTGTGTGTGTGTGCAGGCCAGCTGAAACCAGGTCAGTGTGTCACTGCAGGTGTGTGTGTCACTGCAGGTGTGTGTGTCACTGCAGGTGTGTGTGTCACTGCAGGTGAGCAGGTGGATGTTGTAATTAGACTCTTGGAGTCAGCCAATCACAGCGTCCCGCTGCTGTGATGTCATCTCTCCGTAGCAGAGCCGCAGATCCAGATCATCCTGTTCCGTTCATGTCGGATCGTAAAGGTTGTGTTTTGGTGCTCCATCTTTTGTGTGTGGTTACCATGGTTGCCACGGTTACCATGGTTACGTCTTTTTGCGTGGCGGTAGGAAGAAGGGTACCTGAGGATTTGGGATGATATTTATGGGAACTCATGTGAACAAATCGTTTATCGTGGAGCCTTGAAGCCTTAGCGAGGGACGGACGATATAATCCGCCCCATATCGGTATCGGCCTTAAAACTGGATACGGACATCGGCCACCCCAACGATATTTAAGTGATATTTAACTAATCAGACCGCTGGTTCTAAAGTCTTAAAAAAACTAAAACTTCTTTTTAAAATTTCTAAAAGCTAGGGATGGGAAAAATATCGATACACTGAAATATCGCAATATTTTCATCATATTGACATGTAAAAATGTGGTATCGATCTATTTTACTAATGAATACTCGCAATAATTCATCATTCTGTCACGAAATGTCATTAGAATTCACCAAAATTTCACGATATTTTTGTATGCTGATATCATATTGACATTGAAAAATGCTGTATTAATCTCTTTTCCCAACGAAATCACGCAGTATTTTGTCGTTCTGTTACGAAATCTCACAGGAATTCATGAAAATTTCGCGATATTTTGACATGCTGATATCATACTGAGTTTAAAAATGCTGTATTGATCTATTTTCTGAACGAAAACTCGTGATATTTCACTGTTACGAAATCTCACGGTAATTCACAAAATATTGTGAGATTTTGTGAGTAAAATAGATCAATTTTTGAATATTGATTTGATATCAGCATATGAAAATATTGTGATATTTCAGTGTATCGATATTTTTTCCCATCCCTATTTATCAAATTGTCGGAAATGGACAACAACACTGCCATTTGCAATGACTGCTTATTCTTTTCAGTTTTAACATCGGTATCGGTATCGATATCGGTTATTGGCCATATGAGTTTTAAAATATCAGCATATCTAATATCGGCCATAATTCCAATATCATGCATCCCTAAACTTAGCAAGTATATTTTCTCATTTCTGGTCAAAATCTCTCATTACACCTAAAATAAGACAAAATCACTTACAGAGAAACATTTCAGTGAGACATGAGAACGTGTTTTCACACAAATGTGTCTCATTTAAAGAAATCTGATGCAGAAAAGTGAACTTGTTTTATGGAAACGTATCCACAGCAGGTAAAAACCAGCCCGTAAACGTCCTCACCATGTCTGTGTGGGACGTGTGTCCCCTTGACAGAAGGAAAACCAGCCCGTAAACGTCCTCACCATGTCTGTGTGGGACGTGTGTCCCCTTGACAGAAGGAAAACCAGCCCGTAAACGTCCTCACCATGTCTGTGTGGGACGTGTGTCCCCTTAACAGCAGGTAAAAACCTGCCCGTAAACGTCCTCACCATGTCTGTGTGGGACGTGTGTCCCCTTGACAGAAGGAAAACCAGCCCGTAAACGTCCTCACCATGTCTGTGTGGGACGTGTGTCCCCTTGACAGAAGGAAAACCAGCCCGTAAACGTCCTCACCATGTCTGTGTGGGACGTGTGTCCCCTTGACAGAAGGAAAACCAGCCCGTAAACGTCCTCACCATGTCTGTGTGGGACGTGTGTCCCCTTGACAGAAGGAAAACCAGCCCGTAAACGTCCTCACCATGTCTGTGTGGGACGTGTGTCCCCTTAACAGAAGGAAAACCAGCCCGTAAACGTCCTCACCATGTCTGTGTGGGACGTGTGTCCCCTTAACAGCAGGTAAAAACCTGCCCGTAAACGTCCTCACCATGTCTGTGTGGGACGTGTGTCCCCTTAACAGAAGGAAAACCAGCCCGTAAACGTCCTCACCATGTCTGTGTGGGACGTGTGTCCCCTTGACAGAAGGAAAACCAGCCCGTAAACGTCCTCACCATGTCTGTGTGGGACGTGTGTCCCCTTGACAGAAGGAAAACCAGCCCGTAAACGTCCTCACCATGTCTGTGTGGGACGTGTGTCCCCTTGACAGAAGGAAAACCAGCCCGTAAACGTCCTCACCATGTCTGTGTGGGACGTGTGTCCCCTTGACAGAAGGAAAACCAGCCCGTAAACGTCCTCACCATGTCTGTGTGGGACGTGTGTCCCCTTAACAGAAGGAAAACCTGTCTCTCTCACACACACACAGTGAGGATGAGCGGCGGAAACGAGGGAAACAATCGCCTCTTCCTCCCGTCTGACCTCCAGCAGCCGAGTGTTTGTTTGGTCCCCGAGAGGCCGAGGTCAAACACATCCACCCGTACGGTGTCCTGCTGATCGCTCCCAGTTCTCCTCCGGTCCCAGCCAGAGGGGGGGGGGGGGGGGGTCTGAGTCCGGACCAGAGGGAATAAATAAAAGAGGAGCGGAGTTTGCAAAAGCAAAAACTGCACCGAAAATTTGGTCGCCGAAAGTTTTCTGCAGAAAATGACCCAAAAATGTGTTTTTGGTTTTCAACTGAAAGATTTAAGTCACGGAAACAACGCGGCGGATTCTCGCGATGACGCGGTGAACGGCATCCAGCACGCGACTTCTGCACGTTACGTTTTTATATGAGAACATGTTTGATTTCAGACTTTCAGACTGATAGAACCCGGATATTAGTATTTGTTGTAGTAGTACTACACAGAAACACTTGAAAGGCATTATGTACACGAGTGGGTCAAACTAAATATCATATTTTGAATTTTAATTTCTATTGTGCTGAAATGTCAGTGGTAAATAAATATTTTGACACTTTTGTATGTGATTTATTGCGATTCCTTGTTTTTAGTGAGGTTAGTACACATCGTAGCCAAAAATGCTACGGTTCTGATCACCGACATAATTTCTTCCAGTGTTTCGGTTCGGCCTTGGTTTGCTCATTTTTGGTTTTTGGTTTCGGTCAAAAATGTTCATTTCGGTTCGTCCTCGGAAGATCGGCGGCCTGAATTTTACGCGATCTTCCAGCCGCTTCTGATACAGAAGAATATCGTATTCTGATCTCTCACCTCAAACACCAGGCGGGTCTCACGGGTTCTGGGTTAAACTGGTTCCGGTCGTGTTTAACACCGATGGTTTGTGGTTCAGCTAGGACTCCTCTGCTCTTGTTTGTGGGGTCCCCCAAGGCTCAATCCTTGGTCCCCTTCTGTTTTCCCTCTATCTAGTTCCCTTAAAGGGACCAGAGGCAGGAATTTGAAAAAAACCAAACATGCATGTCCGTGTTTTTCATACTAATGGATGATGAAGCGCTAAATACCAAAAATATCGTTTCCACCACGTTTCTCTCCGTTACCTTGAACAGGCTGTGTGCTGCATAAAGCTGCAATTCGGTGTCCGAATTTCCCGCGCTGCCCTGCGGACGTGACATCATTAACGCTACATCCGCAGCTCTGATCCAGGAAGGAGACGGTCGCGTTAAATAAAAACACTGTAAGCGATAGTTATGGATTCTTCTGCCGTCAGCAAACGATCCAGATCAACTGAAAGACACTAAAAAGTGTAACTACGAAGAAAAAGGTGAGTAAACAACATTATAGCATCAGTTTGTGCTCCGTGACGGCTTGGTGGGGGCTGCAGGTACCTGAAGCGCCAGTCGCGAGTTTCGTTTCTTCATCTTGCCTCAAGTCCCTTTAAAAACCCACAACCGAACTTTTACCGATAGCTATCGCGCATCCCGAATATCTCTCCGTTCTTGCTTCCACCACAGCTGCCTTGCTCCCCGGCTTCTTCTAAACCAATCACGGTGGACGACTTGTTAAAGTTTGACAAACACATAAATGTAGTTGTTGTTCGGAACTCGGATGCTCGCAAAGATAAAATCATCATCAGGTACGACCTGAGAAACTTCAACTCCTGGTTTTTCACACCGTGATTGTTGGATCTCACTCTGCTGGCCTGAGTAAATCCTCACTGCAAAACTCAAACCTGACCGAGTAGTTTTCTCATTTCTATGCAAAATATCTCATCACACTGAAAATAGGACGAAAGTACCTAAAGAGAAACATTTCAGTGAGATAAGATCTTGTTTTGGGGCGATGCGTGTTAGCTCAAGGAATCTTATCAAGAACATTTTTCTTGTTATGTTGGCAGAATTTTTAAAATAAGTAAAAAAAAACATTTTTATTTATAAAAATCTTGCCCAATGTTGAAATGAGTTAAACAAACAAACAAACAAAAAATTATTATTTATTTTTTTTCTGCTTGTTATAAGCAAATAAATTCAGCCAATAGAAAAAGCAAAACTTTCTTGATAAGATTTCCTGAAATCAGATGCATCGTCTTAAAACAAGTTCGTGTATGTCACTGAAATGTTTCTCTTTTGGTGATTTCGTCTCATTTTGAGTGTGATGAGATGTTTTGAGGAGAAATGAGAAAATCTGCCCGGTAAGATTTGGGTTTTTCAGTCTCAGTGAACTGAACTGAAGCTGAGCTGGTGGGTCTGTAATCCCGGGCCGCCGGCGGTTCTGGATGAGTCCGTGATCCTGGACCAATCACGGCTGCTCGCGGACGTTCAGCAGACGCTGTGTTTGGTGCATCTGTGAGGACCACATCAGAGGCGTGACGTCAGGAACCGGCGCCGCCGCCGCGCGGCAGCATTTTTACGGCTCTGGGAACAGCCGCGCGCGGGCGTCACGGCGACCACACATCTGACACTTCCTGCTTCTGCTGACGGGCCGCTCTGATTGGTCGGCTGAGGCAGATAAATCCTGACCCCGTCAGCTGCTGCAGATCCGGGACGTTCCCGGGAATGCTGCTGTTCCTGGCAGACCGGGACCCTGCTGCAGATCCGGGACGTTCCCGGGAATGCTGCTGTTCCTGGCAGACCGGGACCCTGCTGCAGATCCGGGACGTTCCCAGGAATGCTGCTGTTCCTGGCAGACCGGGACCCTGACGCAGATCCGGGACGTTCCCGGGAATGCTGCTGTTCCTGGCAGACCGGGACCCTGACGCAGATCCGGGACGTTCCCGGGAATGCTGCTGTTCCTGGCAGACTGGGACCCTGCTGCAGATCCGGGACGTTCCCGGGAATGCTGCTGTTCCTGGCAGACCGGGACCCTGACGCAGATCCGGGACGTTCCCGGGAATGCTGCTGTTCCTGGCAGACCGGGACCCTGACGCAGATCCGGGACGTTCCCGGGAATGCTGCTGTTCCTGGCAGACCGGGACTCTGACGCAGATCCGGGAGGTTCCCGGGAATGCTGCTGTTCCTGGCAGACCGGGACCCTGACGCAGATCCGGGACGTTCCCGGGAATGCTGCTGTTCCTGGCAGACCGGGACCCTGACGCAGATCCGGGACGTTCCCGGGAATGCTGCTGTTCCTGGCAGACCGGGACCCTGACGCAGATCCGGGACGTTCCCGGGAATGCTGCTGTTCCTGGCAGACCGGGACCCTGCCGCAGATCCGGGACGTTCCCGGGAATGCTGCTGTTCCTGGCAGACCGGGACCCTGCTGCAGATCCGGGACGTTCCCGGGAATGCTGCTGTTCCTGGCAGACCGGGACCCTGCTGCAGATCCGGGGCGTTCCCGGAATGCTGCTGTTCCTGGCAGACCGGGACCCTGCCGCAGATCCGGGGCGTTCCCGGGAATGCTGCTGTTCCTGGCAGACCGGGACCCTGCCGCAGATCCGGGACGTTCCCGGGAATGCTGCTGTTCCTGGCAGACCGGGACCCTGCCGCAGATCCGGGGCGTCCCGGAAGCCCCACGATGCTGCTGTTCCTGGCAGACCGGGACCCTGCTGCAGATCCGGGACGTTCCCGGGAATGCTGCTGTTCCTGGCAGACCGGGACCCTGCCGCAGATCCGGGACGTTCCCGGGAATGCTGCTGTTCCTGGCAGACCGGGACCCTGCTGCAGATCCGGGACGTTCCCGGGAATGCTGCTGTTCCTGGCAGACCGGGACCCTGCTGCAGATCCGGGGCGTTCCCGGGAATGCTGCTGTTCCTGGCAGACCGGGACCCTGCTGCAGATCCGGGACGTTCCGGAATGCTGCTGTTCCTGGCAGACCGGGACCCTGCTGCAGATCCGGGGCGTTCCCGGAATGCTGCTGTTCCTGGCAGACCGGGACCCTGCTGCAGATCCGGGACGTTCCCGGGAATGCTGCTGTTCCTGGCAGACCGGGACCCTGCCGCAGATCCGGACGCTCCGGAATGCTGCTGTTCCTGGCAGACCGGGACCCTGCTGCAGATCCGGGGCGTTCCCGGAATGCTGCTGTTCCTGGCAGACCGGGACCCTGCTGCAGATCCGGGACGTTCCCGGGAATGCTGCTGTTCCTGGCAGACCGGGACCCTGCTGCAGATCCGGGACGTTCCCGGGAATGCTGCTGTTCCTGGCAGACCGGGACCCTGCTGCAGATCGGGGCGTTCCGGGAATGCTGCTGTTCCTGGCAGACCGGGACCCTGCTGCAGATCCGGGGCGTTCCCGGGAATGCTGCTGTTCCTGGCAGACCGGGACCCTGCTGCAGATCCGGGGCGTTCCCCGGGAATGCTGCTGTTCCTGGCAGACCGGGACCCTGCTGCAGATCCGGGGCGTTCCCGGGAATGCTGCTGTTCCTGGCAGACCGGGACCCTGCTGCAGATCCGGGACGTTCCCGGGAATGCTGCTGTTCCTGGCAGACCGGGACCCTGACGCAGATCCGGGGCGTTCCCGGGAATGCTGCTGTTCCTGGCAGACCGGGACCCTGCTGCAGATCCGGGGCGTTCCGGGAATGCTGCTGTTCCTGGCAGACCGGGACCCTGCTGCAGATCCGGGGCGTTCCCGGGAATGCTGCTGTTCCAGGCAGACCGGGACCCTGCTGCAGATCCGGGGCGTTCCCGGGAATGCTGCTGTTCCTGGCAGACCGGGACCCTGCTGCAGATCGGGGCGTTCGGGAATGCTGCTGTTCCTGGCAGACCGGGACCCTGCTGCAGATCCGGGGCGTTCCCGGGAATGCTGCTGTTCCTGGCAGACCGGGACCCTGCTGCAGATCCGGGGCGTTCCGGGAATGCTGATGCTGTGTTCCTGGCAGACCGGGACCCTGACTGCAGATCCGGGGCGTTCCCGGAATGCTGCTGTTCCTGGCAGACCGGGACCCTGCTGCAGATCCGGGGCGTTCCGGGAATGCTGCTGTTCCTGGCAGACCGGGACCCTGCTGCAGATCCGGGGCGTTCCCGGGAATGCTGCTGTTCCTGGCAGACCGGGACCCTGCTGCAGATCCGGGGCGTTCCCGGGAATGCTGCTGTTCCTGGCAGACCGGGACCCTGCTGCAGATCCGGGGCGTTCCCGGGAATGCTGCTGTTCCTGGCAGACCGGGACCCTGCTGCAGATCGGGGCGTTCCCGGGAATGCTGCTGTTCCTGGCAGACCGGGACCCTGCTGCAGATCTGGGACGTTCCGGGAATGCTGCTGTTCCTGGCAGACCGGGACCCTGACGCAGATCCGGGACGTTCCCGGGAATGCTGCTGTTCCTGGCGGACCGGGACCCTGACGCAGATCCGGGACGTTCCCGGGAATGCTGCTGTTCCTGGCAGACCGGGACCCTGCTGCAGATCCGGGACGTTCCCGGGAATGCTGCTGTTCCTGGCAGACCGGGACCCTGCTGCAGATCCGGGACGTTCCCGGGAATGCTGCTGTTCCTGGCAGACCGGGACCCTGACGCAGATCCGGGACGTTCCCGGGAATGCTGCTGTTCCTGGCAGACCGGGACCCTGCTGCAGATTTGGGACGTTCCCGGGAATGCTGCTGTTCCTGGCAGACCGGGACCCTGACGCAGATCCGGGACATTCCCGGGAATGCTGATGCTGCTGTTCCTGGCAGACCGGGACCCTGACGCAGATCCGGGACGTTCCCGGGAATGCTGCTGTTCCTGGCAGACCGGGACCCTGCTGCAGATTTGGGACGTTCCCGGGAATGCTGCTGTTCCTGGCAGACCGGGACCCTGCTGCAGATCCGGGACGTTCCCGGGAATGCTGCTGTTCCTGGCAGACCGGGACCCTGCTGCAGATCCGGGACGTTCCCGGGAATGCTGCTGTTCCTGGCAGACCGGGACCCTGCTGCAGATCTGGGACGTTCCCGGGAATGCTGCTGTTCCTGGCAGACCGGGACCCTGCTGCAGATCCGGGGCGTTCCCGGAATGCTGCTGTTCCTGGCAGACCGGGACCCTGCTGCAGATCCGGGACGTTCCCGGGAATGCTGCTGTTCCTGGCAGACCGGGACCCTGCTGCAGATCCGGGGCGTTCCCGGGAATGCTGCCGTTCCTGGCAGACCGGGACCCTGCTGCAGATCCGGGACGTTCCCGGGAATGCTGCTGTTCCTGGCAGACCGGGACCCTGCTGCAGATCCGGGACGTTCCCGGGAATGCTGCTGTTCCTGGCAGACCGGGACCCTGCTGCAGATCCGGGACGTTCCCGGGAATGCTGCTGTTCCTGGCAGACCGGGACCCTGCTGCAGATCCGGGACGTTCCCGGGAATGCTGCTGTTCCTGGCAGACCGGGACCCTGCTGCAGATCCGGGACGTTCCCGGGAATGCTGCTGTTCCTGGCGGACCGGGACCCTGCTGCAGATCCGGGACGTTCCGGGAATGCTGCTGTTCCTGGCGGACCGGGACCCTGCTGCAGATCCGGGGCGTTCCGGGAATGCTGCTGTTCCTGGCAGACCGGGACCCTGCTGCAGATCCGGGGCGTTCCCGGGAATGCTGCTGTTCCTGGCAGACCGGGACCCTGCTGCAGATCCGGGACGTTCCCGGGAATGCTGCTGTTCCTGGCAGACCGGGACCCTGCTGCAGATCCGGGACGTTCCCGGGAATGCTGCCGTTCCTGGCAGACCGGGACCCTGCTGCAGATCCGGGACGTTCCCGGGAATGCTGCTGTTCCTGGCAGACCGGGACCCTGCTGCAGATCCGGGACGTTCCCGGGAATGCTGCTGTTCCTGGCAGACCGGGACCCTGACGCAGATCCGGGACGTTCCCGGGAATGCTGCTGTTCCTGGCAGACCGGGACCCTGCTGCAGATCTGGGACGTTCCCGGGAATGCTGCTGTTCCTGGCAGACCGGGACCCTGACGCAGATCCGGGGCGTTCCGGGAATGCTGCTGTTCCAGGCAGACCGGGACCCTGCTGCAGATCGGGGCGTTCCCGGGAATGCTGCTGTTCCTGGCAGACCGGGACCCTGACGCCCAGATCGGGGCGTTCCCGGGAATGCTGCTGTTCCTGGCAGACCGGGACCCTGCTGCAGATTTGGGACGTTCCCGGGAATGCTGCTGTTCCTGGCAGACCGGGACCCTGACGCAGATCCGGGACATTCCCGGGAATGCTGATGCTGCTGTTCCTGGCAGACCGGGACCCTGGCGCAGATCCGGGACGTTCCCGGGAATGCTGCTGTTCCTGGCAGACCGGGACCCTGCTGCAGATTTGGGACGTTCCCGGGAATGCTGCTGTTCCTGGCAGACCGGGACCCTGCTGCAGATCCGGGGCGTTCCGGGAATGCTGCTGTTCCTGGCAGACCGGGACCCTGACGCAGATCCGGGGCGTTCCGGGAATGCTGCTGTTCCTGGCAGACCGGGACCCTGCTGCAGATCCGGGCGTTCCGGGAATGCTGCTGTTCCTGGCAGACCGGGACCCTGCTGCAGATTTGGGGCGTTCGGGAATGCTGCTGTTCCTGGCAGACCGGGACCCTGCTGCAGATTTGGGGCGTTCCCGGGAATGCTGCTGTTCCTGGCAGACCCGGGACCCTGACGCAGATCCGGGGCGTTCCCGGGAATGCTGCTGTTCCTGGCGGACCGGGACCCTGCTGCAGATTTGGGGCGTTCGGGAATGCTGCTGTTCCTGGCAGACCGGGACCCTGCTGCAGATCCGGGGCGTTCCCGGGAATGCTGCTGTTCCTGGCAGACCGGGACCCTGCTGTAGATCCGGGGCGTTCGGGAATGCTGCTGTTCCTGGCAGACCGGGACCCTGCGCAGATCCGGGGCGTTCCCGGGAATGCTGCTGTTCCTGGCAGACCGGGACCCTGGCGCAGATCCGGGGCGTTCCCGGGAATGCTGCTGTTCCTGGCAGACCGGGACCCTGACGCCCAGATCCGGGACATTCCCGGGAATGCTGATGCTGCTGTTCCTGGCAGACCTGGACCCTGACGCAGATCCGGGACGTTCCCCGGAATGCTGCTGTTCCTGGCAGACCGGGACCCTGACGCAGATCCGGGACGTTCCCGGGAATGCTGCTGTTCCTGGCAGACCGGGACCCTGACGCAGATCCGGGACATTCCCGGGAATGCTGCTGTTCCTGGCAGACCTGGACCCTGACGCAGATCCGGGACATTCCCGGGAATGCTGCTGTTCCTGGCAGACCGGGACCCTGCTGCAGATCCGGGACGTTCCCGGGAATGCTGCTGTTCCTGGCAGACCTGGACCCTGACGCAGATCCGGGACGTTCCCCGGAATGCTGCTGTTCCTGGCAGACCGGGACCCTGCTGCAGATCCGGGACGTTCCCGGGAATGCTGCTGTTCCTGGCAGACCGGGACCCTGCTGCAGATCCGGGACGTTCCCGGGAATGCTGCTGTTCCTGGCAGACCTGGACCCTGCTGCAGATCCGGGACGTTCCCGGGAAGCTCTTCACCTTTATCTCCGTTCTTTCACCACATGTTCTCACACCAGCGTTTTCACAACAGTTCAACAAACTTTCTGCAGACTGTTTATCAGATGTGGACTTGGCAGTTCTCCCCTCCACCTCTTTTTTTCCTGGAGGGGAGAGTGGGGGGGGGGTGAAGTCCTGGAATTCCTCTGCAGCGCTGCTTTTCCTGAGCTGCTACGTCCAGATATCAGGACTTAATCTGGCAGCTCAGCTCTTCTTCTCTCTTCCTCCTCTGCAGAGCTCAGCTCGATGACATCAGCAACTTAACCCTTAAAACTCCCCCAGAACCCGAGAACGGTCAGTAAATCCTGGATGTCTGGATGCTGACTGGGATTAAAGATTCTGATGCTGACTGGGATTAAATGTTCTGATACTGACTGGGATTAAAGGTTCTAGATGCTGACTGGGACTAAAGGTTCTAGATGCTGACTGGGATTAAAAAGGTTCTAGATGCTGACTGGGATTAAAGGTTCTGATGCTGACTGGGATTAAAGATTCTGATGCTGACTGGGATTAAATGTTCTGATGCTGACTGGGATTAAAGGTTCTGATGCTGACTGGGATTAAAAGGTTCTGATGCTGACTGGGATTAAAGGTTCTGATGCTGACTGGGATTAAAGGTTCTGATGCTGACTGGGATTAAAGGTTCTAACGCTGACTGGGATTAAATGATCTGATGCTGACTGGGATTAAAGGTTCTGATGCTGACTGGGATTAAAGGTTCTGATGGTGACTGGGATTAAAGGTTCTGATGCTGACTGGGATTAAAGGTTCTAGATGCTGACTGGGATTAAAGATTATGATGCTGACTGGGATTAAATGATCTGATGCTGACTGGGATTAAATGTTCCGATGCTGACTGGGATTAAAGGTTCTAGATGCTGACTGGGATTAAAGGTTCTGATGGTGACTGGGATTAAAGGTTCTGATGCTGACTGGGATTAAAGGTTCTGATGCTGACTGGGATTAAAGGTTCTGATGGTGACTGGGATTAAAGGTTCTGATGCTGACTGGGATTAAAGGTTCTAGATGCTGACTGGGATTAAAGATTATGATGCTGACTGGGATTAAATGATCTGATGCTGACTGGGATTAAAGGTTCTGATGCTGACTGGGATTAAATGTTCCGATGCTGACTGGGATTAAAGGTTCTAGATGCTGACTGGGATTAAAGGTTCTAGATGCTGACTGGGATTAAAGGTTCTGATGGTGACTGGGATTAAAGGTTCTGATGCTGACTGGGATTAAAGGTTCTGATGCTGACTGGGATTAAAGGTTCTGATGCTGACTGGGATTAAAGGTTCTGATGCTGACTGGGATTAAAGGTTCTAGATGCTGACTGGGATTAAAGATTATGATGCTGACTGGGATTAAAGGTTCTGATGCTGACTGGGATTAAATGTTCTGATGCTGACTGGGATTAAAGGTTCTGATGCTGACTGGGATTAAAAGGTTCTGATGCTGACTGGGATTAAAGGTTCTAACGCTGACTGGGATTAAAGATTCAGATGCTGACTGGGATTAAATGTTCCAATGTTGACTGGGATTAAAGGTTCTGATGCTGACTGGGATTAAAGATTCTGATGCTGACTGGGATTAAATGTTCTGATGCTGACTAGGATTAAAGGTTCTGATGCTGACTGGGATTAAAGGTTCTGATACTGACTGGGATTAAAGGTTCTAACGCTGACTGGGATTAAATGATCTGATGCTGACTGGGATTAAAGGTTCTAGATGCTGACTGGGATTAAAGGTTCTGATGCTGACTGGGATTAAAGGTTCTGATGCTGACTGGGATTAAAGGTTCTGATGGTGACTGGGATTAAAGGTTCTGATGCTGACTGGGATTAAAGGTTCTAGATGCTGACTGGGATTAAAGATTATGATGCTGACTGGGATTAAAGGTTCTGATGCTGACTGGGATTAAATGTTCCGATGCTGACTGGGATTAAAGGTTCTGATGCTGACTGGGATTAAAGGTTCTGATGGTGACTGGGATTAAAGGTTCTAACGCTGACTGGGATTAAATGATCTGATGCTGACTGGGATTAAAGGTTCTGATGCTGACTGGGATTAAAGGTTCTGATGCTGACTGGGATTAAAGGTTCTGATGCTGACTGGGATTAAATGTTCCGATGCTGACTGGGATTAAAGGTTCTAGATGCTGACTGGGATTAAAGGTTCTGATGCTGACTGGGATTAAAGGTTCTGATGCTGACTGGGATTAAAGGTTCTGATGGTGACTGGGATTAAAGGTTCTGATGCTGACTGGGATTAAAGGTTCTAGATGCTGACTGGGATTAAAGATTATGATGCTGACTGGGATTAAATGATCTGATGCTGACTGGGATTAAATGTTCCGATGCTGACTGGGATTAAAGGTTCTAGATGCTGACTGGGATTAAAGGTTCTGATGCTGACTGGGATTAAAGGTTCTGATGCTGACTGGGATTAAAGGTTCTGATGGTGACTGGGATTAAAGGTTCTAGATGCTGACTGGGATTAAAGGTTCTAGATACTGACTGGGATTAAAGGTTCTGATGCTGACTGGGATTAAAGGTTCTGATGCTGACTGGGATTAAAGGTTCTACATGCTGACTGGGATTAAAGGTTCTGATGCTGACTGGGATTAAAGGATCTGATGCTGACTGGGATTAAAGGTTCTGATGGTGACTGGGATTAAAGGTTCTGATGCTGACTGGGATTAAAGGTTCCAATGCTGACTGGGATTAAAGGTTCTAGATGCTGACTGGGATTAAAGGTTCTACATGCTGACTGGGATTAAAGGTTCTGATGGTGACTGGGATTAAAGGTTCTAGAAACTGACTGGGATTAAAGGTTCTGATGCTGACTGGGATTAAAGGTTCTAGAAACTGACTGGGATTAAAGGTTCTGATGGTGACTGGGATTAAAGGTTCTGATGCTGACTGGGATTAAAGGTTCTGCATCATCATCTTCAGCATCATCCGTGTTTTTCTCACCATGGAACGTGGTCCTGATCAGGTTTTCCAGACCTCCTGGTTTCAGGGACTTGCATCAGCTCCTCTGGGGGGGTCTGGACTCCCTGCAGGCAGTCAGGGACCTGGTCCAGAAGCAAACCGGGTTTGTGGATGGCGGGTTAAATATAGCCGCTGCTTCGACCCTCCGGCGTCTGCGTTGGGTCGGTTTTTGGTTTCTAAGCGGATCTGGACCTCAGCTCCTCCTGTCGCAGCAGAGGAAGCTTTTCTGATGAGAACCCAACACCCCCCCCCCCTCGGCTCCGCGTCAGTCCTGATGGACCGAGTCCAGCACCATCTCTCGCCGCTAATGCGCCCAATCAGTGCCCCCCCCCCGCGGCTCTTTACGACCTCCGCGGGTAAATATAGCTCTGCGTGCAGCCAGATGCAGCGTGACCGGGCCGGCAGTCACGGGTTTGTGTGGATTTCTGTCAGCGCAGCGCTGATCAGCGGAGAGGTCGGAGGTCATCCGGACCGTCCCGTGGATGAAGGAGCTCCCTGATGTTTCTGCCCCCCCAGGCCTGGGTTCCTGCTTCAGACAGTAAACATACATAAAACAAACCCGAGAAAACAAATGCAGGACATTTAAGCAGTTTTTCCCTCAAAGGTGCTTTTTATTGACTCCGATTAAACGATTTAAGCAAAAATCTGAACCGCAGCAGCTTTATTGAGCCTCTTAAATCCTACCGAAGCCGGTGGACAGGTAAACCTGTCTCCTTATCCACGACTTTCTCTCACTAATGGGATTAAAACTGGAAATGCCACGTTTTAATGAAAACAACCGCCGTGTGAGTCCTTATTTCGCAGCCGCTGGCTGTTTCACAGAGAAACTTCTTTTTAAACGTGCATTCAGGCGTTGATCTTTTTCATCCCCCTCTTCTCCCCTCCATCCACCCCCCCCCACCCTACCACCTCTCACCACCCCAATTCGCTGTGAGTGTTTGTGTCTCGCGGCCTCAGCCCCCCGGACACCCCCCTTCCTCACCTCTCCCCGTCCCTCCGTCCTCCTCCGATTCGATATCTCCCACATTCTGCTTTATGGGGGTATCGGCCGGAAGCGTCAGTTTTAATATTCTGTGAATCCCACTTTATCCCATCTATACTAGAGTTTACTCGATTGTCAATTAGGGGGTAATATCCACCTCCTCCTGACTCCTGGGGGGGGCGGGCGGTACCTATTCACCCTGGACCCAGCCCGACGCTCTTCACCCTCCCCATCTACAGCTCTTCTTCTCTAGCTAAAATCATTTAATTCTCAAAAAGATGTTGCATCTCCTCTATCTCTGTGGTAGAATTCATTCCTTCCCCCTCCCCGGGCCACCACCTCCACCCAGCCTAAGAAACTAACACCATCCAGAAACCGTCCCCGGGGACCCCGCCCCCGGCCATCCTCAAAAGAATCCCCCCACCATAGATATGGGACCCCTCCCCTCCCCCCCCCCACCCCGAAGAATCCACTTTTTTCTGGGGGCCCCTCATCCCCGGAGAGTATTCCTTCCCCCCCCACCCTCCCCCCAAAGACAAGCTCTCTTTTTTTTATTTATAAAAAAAAAAAAAAAAAAAAAAAATTAACCTTTTCCATTCCTAATTTCCCCTTTGGGATTAATAAGTTTTTTTCCTTTCCTTTTCCTTTCCATTTCATTCTGCTTGTTTTCTGCCTTTAAAAAAAGGTCTTTTCATTAAGATTTCATGCCAGTCACATAAAACAAAAAGAATAAAAGGCGTCTGTGTCCTGCTGTTGCAGAGATCAGCAGCTACACGACGAGCAAGCTGATTAAAATGCTTTAAACTTCTCTGGATGGGACGAACCAGGAAGTGGAACAAATCATTATTTTATGTCTGTTTAATTTCTTTATTTTAGTCACATAAATTTGTCTTTTAATGATTTTCAACTGTATAAAATTATGATTTTAATCTTTTAAACTTAAATTTACAAGATTATTGTTTCTTTACTCTGCTTCTCATCATCAGAGAAGTATTTAATGTGTGTGAAGCTAAATGGTGCAAAGCCTTTGTAACATTGTTAGCTATTGAAGCTAGCTCTTCAAAGCTAGCTACTCCTAGCAGGATAAAAAAAAATAGAAAGATTAAATATGACCACATGAGAACAACTTTAATCTCAAATGATAAACAGAAAATCTAAAATAACCCGTCTTTAAGACAGATAGTTTCATTTATCGGTAGAAAACAAAGGAAAAGCCAAAGCTAAACTTAGCTAGCTGCTGCTAGCCGTATTCTGTTAATGTTGTCTGAGTTTGCTGTTGTGTAAGTTTACATTATATTTCCTTAAAACTTAAAGAAGTGAAAAAACTCTATTTTATGTTAAACTTGGCAGCGTTTGTTGTTCAGAAGTCACTTTATTGAACAACAGAAGACTTTATTCTCCTGTAAGTCTCACTGACAGATGGAAAATGAGGCGAAAGCTAAAATAGCTAGCTGCTGCTAACCGTCTTCTGTTAGCTTTTTTCGGTGAGTTTGCTGTTTAAATTCACATTTTAGCTCCTGAATCCTTAAAGAAATGAAAAAAACACT
>JALJCO010003888.1:0-2500 GCA_023101725.1 Atherinomorus stipes | reverse complement strand
CCTGATCTAGATCACTGGGACGAGCTGCAGGGTCATCCTGGACCCTCAGACCCGAGTCCTCCAGCGTGGACCAGGTTCTGCAGGATCTGACCCTGATCTAGATCACTGGGACCAGCTGCAGGGTCATCCTGGACCCTCAGACCCGAGTCCTCCAGCGTGGACCAGGTTCTGCAGGATCTGACCCTCGTTAACTTCATTTAATAAGCGTATCACTGCAGCACAAAACGGCCAATCAGGAGCTGTAACGCCCCCCCTCAGGCATCCATCACCCCCCCATGACCCTGTCCTCACCCCGTCCCTCTGACTGAGGCTTTGTTTGAGTCTCAGGCTCACAAACGTCCAACAAAGACACGTTGTCCTGCAGCTTCCTGCTGGAGGCTTTGCAGGGTGGTCCAGAGACCGTCCCACAGAGACGGTCCCACGGATACGGTCCCACAGAGACGGTCCCACAGATACCGTCCCACGGATACGGTCCCACAGAGACGGTCCCACAGAGACTGTCCCACAGAGACCGTCCCACGGATACGGTCCCACAGAGACGGTCCCACGGAGACGGTCCCACGGAGACGGTCCCACAGAGACCGTCCCACGGATACGGTCCCACAGAGACCGTCCCACGGAGACGGTCCCACGGAGACGGTCCCACGGATACGGTCCCACAGAGACTGTCCCACAGAGACGGTCCCACGGAGACGGTCCCACGGATACGGTCCCACAGAGACTGTCCCACGGAGACGGTCCAACAGAGATGGTCCCACAGAGACCGTCCCACGGAGACCGTCCCACGGAGACGGTCCCACGGAGACGGTCCCACGGAGACCGTCCCACAGAGACTGTCCCACAGAGACCGTCCCACAGAGACCGTCCCACAGAGACGGTCCCACAGAGACGGTCCCACGGATACAGTCCCACACAGACTGTCCCACAGAGACGGTCCAACAGAGACCGTCCCACAGAGACCGTCCCACAGAGACCGTCCCACGGAGACCGTCCCACAGAGACTGTCCCACAGAGACCGTCCCACAGAGACCGTCCCACGGAGACCGTCCCACGGAGACTGTCCCACAGAGACCGTCCCACAGAGACCGTCCCACAGAGACGGTCCCACGGAGACGGTCCCACGGATACGGTCCCACAGAGACGGTCCAACAGAGATGGTCCCACAGAGACTGTATGTATATTGTATGTATATGTACATACATAAGTGTATCCTGTGTATATACTTATGTATGTACATATATATGTATATATGTACCCCCCCCGACATATATATGTTATATATATCGGGGGGGGGGGACAATGCATCTTATTTCAAGAAATCTTCTGCAGGAAATTTTGCTTGTTGGATCAGCAGATTGTTTTTGCTCATTAGAAGCAAACATTTTTCTTTTTCTTAGTCATTCAGTCATTTTCTGTACCGTTTATCCAGTTCAGGGTCTTGGGGGTTGCTGGAGTCTGTCCAGCTATTATCAGGCGAGAGGCGGGAACACCTGGACAGGTAACCAGTCTGTCACAGGACCAACACAGACAGGCAGACAACCATTCACACTCACATTCATTCCTAGGGGGAATTTAGAGTGATCATTAACCAAACATCATGTGTTTGGATGGTGGGAGGAAGCCGGAGAACCCGGAGAGAACCAACACATACACAGGAGAACATGCAAACTCCACACAGGAAGGAACTGCTGGAATTGTTCGAACCCCCCCCCCCCCAGCCAGGATTCGAACCAGCGACCTTCTTGCTGGTGCTAACCACCGCGCCACCGTGCAGCCAGTTTCCTATTTAGTGACAAATATCGTTTTATTTGTAATAAGCAAAAAATTCTGCCAATCGGACAAGAAAGATTTCGTCCTAAAAACAGGTTCCTGTTTCTCTTTCAGTGTGATGAGACGTTTTCACCAGAAATGAGAAAATCTACTCGGTAAGATCTGAGTTTTTGGGTGTTTGGGAGACGATGCAGATCTGGATGGAAGTGAAGTGTCACGGCCGGTTCTGGACGTTCTCTCCTGTCTGTCTCAGCCGGTTCTGGACGTTCTCTCCGGTCGGTCTCGGCCGGTTCTGGACGTTCTCTCCGGTCGGTCTCGGCCGGTTCTGGACGTTCTCGCCTGTCTGTCTCTGCCGGTTCTGGACGTTCTCGCCTGTCCGTCTCGGCCGGTTCTGGGCGTTCTAGTCTGTCCGTCTCTGCCGGTTCTGGACGTTCTCACCTGTCCGTCTCGGCCGGTTCTGGGCGTTCCTATCTGTCTGAGGAACTTGTGGTTGTGAGGACTTTCTGGTTCTGGAATCTCTGATCCACCAGAACCAGGTTCTGTGTCACAGCGGGTCAGAACCCAGATCAGAACTTAGCATCGGACACGGTTGTTGGAGGGTCCTCAGAACGTAGATGTGATCTCACTGCCGGGGTTCAGCTTCACCGCCACACGCACACACTCATGCACCCCCCCCCCCCCCCCCCACACACACACGCACACACTCATGCACCCCCCTCCCACACATACA
>JALJCO010003887.1:0-25964 GCA_023101725.1 Atherinomorus stipes | reverse complement strand
CTTGGTCCCTGTACTGACCAAAAACTACAATACTTACACTCTTCAAACGAGTTCTCAGATATTCTAAAGAGGCTGCAGATTAATTCAAGCACAGTTCCTGATTGTGAAACCTTTCTCTGATTTGTGAAAATGACAAAAAAGACCATTTTCTGGCTTTATTATCATCCAAACTTTTAATTTTATGAAGATACTTTAATGATATCTACTTAAATCTTATCTAAAGCACACCATCTGTTGTATTAAATGTTTTGTGTTGGGGCAATCAGACTATGACACAGTTATCACAGTCAGATTTGAGGATGAACATAAAACATGTTACAAACAGCTGTTATTTCATGTCACATTGCCCCTTATCAATGTGCAGCTGCTATGTTGAAGGTTGACAAGATGTCGCTATATTGTATCGTGTTGAATTCTTTATAACACAGAACCATTGAAGACAATTGCCTCATATTGGTTCAGTGGTTTGGAAAGCTTCGATTTCCCCATCACTAACTCCACTGTTTCTCCGTACAGGAAGCGTCTGAGGCTGAAATCACCAACCAATGTTTCTGCACCAAGAATTAAATCAACTTCCAGGAAGCGTATTCAATACTTATTCCCTGTATCATTTCACTATATTACACATAACTTCATTAATAGACATAAATGTTAGGATTTCTTCGTATGTGTGCATTATTTGGGTTGTTGCCGACATCTGGTGATAATTTCATGCCGATATCTCTACTAGAAATATATTTCTGAGAAAATGTTGATGTGTTCAATACTTTTTTCACCCGCTGTATGTCTGGTTTTAACTTGTTGGTTAAGTTACCAAGTATCTGATATATGGTAGTATCTGATACCTGCTAGTATCTGATATATGGTAGTATCTGATAGCTGCTAGTATCTGATATATGGTAATATCTAATACCTGCTAGTATCTGATATATGGTAGTATCTAATACCTGCTAGTATCTGATATATGGTAGTATCTAATACCTGCTAGTATCTGATATCTGGTAGTATCTAAAACCTGCTAGTATCTGATATATGGTAGTATCTAATACCTGCTAGTATCTGATATATGGTAGTATCTTATACCTGCTAGTATCTGATATATGGTAGTATCTAATACCTGCTAGTATCTGATATATGGTAGTATCTAATACCTGCTAGTATCTGATATATGGTAGTATCTAATACCTGCTAGTATCTGATATATGGTAGTATCTAATACCTGCTAGTATCTGATATATGGTAGTATCTAATACCTGCTAGTATCTGATATATGGTAGTATCTAATACCTGCTAGTATCTGATATATGGTAGTATCTAATACCTGCTAGTATCTGATATATGGTAGTATCTAATACCTGCTAGTATCTGATATTTGGTAGTATCTAATACCTGCTAGTATCTGATATATGGTAGTATCTGATATATGGTAGTATCTGATACCTGCTAGTATCTGATATATGCTAGTATCTAATACCTGCTAGTATCTGATATATGGTAGTATCTGATACCTGCTAGTATCTGATATATGGTAGTATCTAATACCTGCTAGTATCTGATATCTGGCAGCCAGATCTCCAACATGAACTCCTCTGAGTTCATGTTGGAGATTTTGGGATCTTTTCTCTCAGAGCAGAATATAGTTGTATCTCTCAGAGTATGAAGATTCACCCTCACAGGTGTCTGCAGAGATCGGTGTCAGTTGACGTTGGAAATTAAGAGTTTGATAATGTTGGGTAACAGTAAAAAATAAATGAATTTAAAAAACAATATCAAACATCCCTAATGGCAACAGATCTAACAGGATGAAGACTGGGACCACGTTACAATAAAGACACTTTATCAAGCTTAATTTTCATCTCTTAAGCTCCGTTTCCACCCCCGGGTCCGGGTCAGGTCAGGGGGGGGGCCGGGCCAGGCCGGACCGGGTGGGTTTTGGTATGGATGTGTTGATTTCACGCTGCGTCCCCACAGTAACCTGTACCCTTATTCTGGAAGCAGAGAATTAGCTGGACAGCGCTGCTACGTGATCATGTGACATCATCGCCGTGCAACACCTTTTAACCAAAACACCGCGCCACATTTGACAGAAACAAAAGGAGTCCCCCCTGCTTTGTTGTTACGCCGGGTCATGTGGGAAGTGGCAGATTTTTCAACAAATCAACGGATTGCTGTGTGTTAGCTCCGCCTCTTTGGGCCGGATCGGTTAGATCAGTACCCCTACCGAAGGGTACCAAAAAAGTAGGGATAAAAAGTCCGATATAAGGTACCCGTCCCAGTTTTTATCTGTGGAGGCGCAAAATAACGTGGACTGATCCGGCCCGACCCGACCCAGACCCGCTGGTGGAAACGGGGCTTTAAAGGATAACTTTCTTTTTTTTTCAACCTGGACCTTATTTCTATCATGAGTTTATAAGTGAACTCGCAGGACAATAGTACTCATTCGTTCGTTCATTCTACTTCAAGTATTGGTGAAAATCAAGGAGTTTTGCTGCAGATAATGTCTTAAAGTGGCTGCCCCGTCTGCCATGATACTGGAGGACCACCGCAGGAACACTCAACGGAATATCTTCCGAATGAGTCAATGTGATGCGGAGACTTTATCGGTGAGTAAATGCACGTATATAATCCTACAAAGAAAGTTATCCTTTCACTCCAGACTTCAGTTTAATGGTCGTCACACTGAGGATTTATCAGATTATTTATGGCTGACTGTAAAAGCTGAACACTTAATAAACCTATACTGCTCAAAGTTGGGGCGAAGATGAAAAGTGATCCCCACTTTTTTAAGATCACACAACTACTGAACCAAAACATCATGAAACTGTGTGGAGAGCTGAGATGCAGGTACATGAATTTAACCCCCCGACAAACCAGGATCACGGTGACAAATTAAATAAACGGTTCAGGTGAGGATCTGACCATCTCATCCTTCAGGCGGGGATTTCATCACAATGTGGGAAAATAACAAAAAACAACACAAACGTTAAATAGAAACAAAAAAAGATTGTATGTTTAGATAAAACAAGTGACGCAAACAACGCTTCATTTTTCACACAGCCGTAAACGCAGAGACAAGCAGACGGACAGACCGCTGAAAGACTGACGTGCAAACACATCAGTCCAAAGTAAATGTTAGCCGAGTCCTCATGGAAATCCATGACATCAGCGCGACTGGATGCAGCGAAGCATCATCATCAGGAATCTAGCAGCAGAGGAAGTTTCCATGAGCGAATACCCAATCAGGTGTAAAATACGCCACGCTCAGATAAACAGCAGCTCGTCTCCTGTCTGAGAGCTGCTTCACATCACCTGCATGTAATAAAAAGGTCTGAGGGAGAGGATTCAGCTTCAACGTCCTGGTTCCAGACAGCGCGTCCGGCACCAGCAGCCACGTTTCAGAGAAAAGCTGCAGGTTTTACAAAAAGGTCAAAAACAAGGTTACCTGTGTCTTTGTAAGGAACTCCGCTCAGATTTAAGATAACGGATTGGATTAAATCCTGAAAAAGGGGTTTTCAAAAGAAAAAGTGGCTTACGGATTTGATTAGATCAGGAAATCCAATCCTGGTCTGATCCAGATCAAACCATGAGTTTGGGTTTTTGTAGTAGGATTGGAATCACTTTGATCCAAAAAAAGCGAAAAATAAGAATATGGTCATTTTCTATATCCCACAGGGGACTAGCTGCAATATCTCAACTATACTAGATACGCCCCCCAGCCCGAGGGATGGGCCATTTTGGAAAAAAAAAAAATCATATCACAATATTTTCTTTGCAAAATCACGATCTCGATTTTATCACAATAATTTCCATGTAGACCAGACTATTTACAAGTTATTTACCAGTAACACAAACCAAGGTGATCATAGTTAACTAAAACTAACAAAAAGTGGAAACTAATATTGAACAAACATTTTTGTTAACTGACAAAAATAAAAATGGCAGGTTTTTTTTAAAATGATAATGAACTGAGACTGTATTGTGTCTTTACAAAACTAACTAAAATTATTACAAAAATATCCTTAGATTTAGTCTTTGTAAATTTATTTATCACATCAGCTTTTTGGGTTGATATGAAATCTATTTCTATTTAATCTGTTTACTTTGCTCTACCAGTTCTACTCTGAGTGACTTTCTGATGATTTTGAATGTCACACCAGACAAATACCAATAATTTATGAAAAAAAAACAAAAATTAACACTGTAACAAAAACAAAACTGAAACTAAACATTTTCCAAAAAACAAAACAAAAAAATCAATAAAAACTAACAAACCTGCTTAAAAACTAAGACTAACTGAATTTAAAAACAGAAAGTCAAAACTAAATAAAAACTGAAACTAATGAAAAATCCACAACTACTATAACCTTGGCACAAAACTATTTACACGTACAAAATCATAACCCTGAATAGGACATCAGATCCGTTAAAACAGGTGCTGTTCAAGCATTTTTTATTTAGCTGAGCAAAAATGTTACGTAACAAGGCAGCACCAGTCTAGTGACAATGGATTTTTTGAGGAATCACAAATTACTAAAATCAAATCAATGCTAAAGTACAATGAAGTACAGTAAAGGCTCTTGAGTCCTCATGAATCTGTAGGATCTGACAACCTTTCTCCGAACTTTTTACGTTTAGCAGCAGACATTATAGCTGAACCAGTCTCTTATACACTGCCTGGCCAAAAAAGTGGCCACCTGGATGTAACTAAGCAAATAGGTAGGAGCCTCCTATTGGATAATTCCTGCATGGACGATTATCTTTCAGCTGGCAACAAGTTATTTAACCCCAACTGGTGCAATGAGTTGCTTCTCATTTCCTAAACACCCATGTGGAAAGACACATCCGTGGTCGTGGAAAAGATGTTAGTCTGTCTGAGAAGGGTCAGATCATTGGCATGAAGAGGTGAAAACATCTAAGGAGATGCAGAAACTACTGAAACTGGGTTCAGAACAGTCCAACGCTTTATGAAAAACTGGAAGGATAGTGGACCATCGTCTTCCAGGAAGAAATGTGGCCGGAAAGGCAGATGAAGTGATGCAGCATCATGCCGAGTGCTACTGTATGAGCCTGTGGGGGCAGTGTGATGATCTGGGGTTGCTGCAGTTGCTCAGGTCCAGGTTCAGCAACAGTATGAGCTCAGATAATGAGGTCAGCTGATACCTGAATATACTGAATGAGCAGGTTATTCCATCAATGGATGTTCCCTTCTGATGGCACGGCCATATTCCAAGATGACCGTGCCAGAACTTATCGGGCTCAGATTGTGAAAGATGGTTCAGGGATCATCAGACATCATTTTCACACATGGATTGGCCCCCACAGAGTCCAGACCTGAACCCCATTGAGAATCTTTGGGATGTGCTGTGGTCAGACTCTACAATCATCATCAAGATCTTGGTGAAAAATTGATGCAACAGGATGCAAATAAATCTGGTGACATTGCAGAAGCTTCTGGAAACACAGCGAATGCTGCCGCAATCAAAGCTAAAGGCTCCAACCAAATGTGAAAGGTTTGACCTTTTTTGTTTGGCCATTTCCTTGCAAACTGATGTCATTCCAGATATGTGGAAGGTTGCTTTTGTTTTACTGTTCAAAGCTGGTGATCCTGGTGTGTTAAGCAACTATCGGCCCATTTCAAAACTTTGTAACTTATCCAAGGTTTTTGAAAAACTAGTTAATAGAATAATAACTAGTTTAACTAGTTAATAGTTAACTAGTTATTAACTAGAATATCTGCAGACAGCTAATATAACGTTATGTCATCAGTCTGGTTTTAGGAAGCAGCACGGTACAGTTACAGCCACTGTAAAAGTTGTAATGGTGCATTCAGACCGAGGCAGGTTTACACGCACAGTCCACGTAAACGCGCTTTGAATGTTTTGGCGTTCGCCGTGCCTGATGCGCGTCAGGCACGGCAGGTGCAGCAAACGCCGGAGTTGGAAAATCTGAACTTTTGCCGCTTTGACGCGGGGCATCAACCAATCAGAGACTCAGCATGTCTCTGTGCTGCGACTCAGACACACATTTCCTGAAAGAACGGGAAATACCGAGGAGACCACGGGGAATCTCTTCACTCCACGGAGACCGTGGGGGATGAACTGTGATCTGAGTCCGGTCCCGGGTTTTCGAATGGCGGGTTGATGACCTGGGCCGAGTCTCAAACCGCGCACTTGAGCACTTCAAACACTCATTTTTAGTGTGTAGTGCGTTCATGCTGTCACTTAAACAAAAATTCAGTGCACTGAAAGTACCAGGATGCCCTCATAACGGCCCAAAACAAAGTGCAGAACGAAGCACGCTACTCGCACTAAACGGACGCCATCTTGCTGACGTAGAGGAAGAGGCTGAACTTTCGAACTGCTTTAGAGCTGAATAATGGTGATGAACGAAGTGGTGGTGCCCCCTGCTGCATCAGAGGCGGTGTGTACTGATGTAAGTAACGTTTATGAATTGATCTAGAAATAATTACTAATGTATATGTAGCTACCAAGCTGTTCACTCCCTGATGACCGTTATGATCTGGTCATGTGTTTGAGGCTGCGGTTATACGTTATATGTTGAATTCCCACACGGTGCAGAAACGCCCGGCAGCATCATTCTCTGGCCTTGTGGAGTAAATAAAGCCAAGCAGCTGCTCAGTTTCATCCGCCATAGTAACACACAGACAAAGGAAACAGCTAGATCCACCACCACCATAGACGCGTTTGCCGCGCGTGATGCACGTCAGCAGCTTTTGGGTCTCTGAATGTCAGCGTCTGATTTTATGTGAACCAGCGTCACTTTGGCCGTCAAGCGCGTTTTTGCCGCCGACAACGCGGTCGGTCTGAATGCACCATTGGTGACATCATTGAAGCCGTAGATGCTGATCACTTCTGCGCTGCTCTTTTCATTGACCTGTCTAAGGCACGTGACAGCGTTGACCATAACATCAACAAAGGCTGTCAGATATTGGTTTATCAGATAATGCTGTAAGTTGGTTCCTGTCAAATCGTAGACAATGTGTGCAACTTAGTGGCCTGTTATCAGATTACTTAAACATCACAAAAGGTGTACCACAGGGTTCAGTTTTAGGTCCAACTCTGTTTTCAATTTATGTAAATGGTGCAGGTGAAAAAATCCCTGATGCCTGTACACATTTTTACACTGATGATGCTGTAGCTGCTCGGGTGTCTACAGTCCACCCTTGACAGTATTCAGTCTGATTTCCTTCAGCTGAAATTAGTCCTAAACGGCTGCTAAGACAAAGGTGATGCTGTTTGCTAGCAAAACTAAAGTTCCACCAAATCTTCCCTCCATCGTAACAACGGCAGGTATACCAGTAGAGTTTGTTGAGACACAAATATCTTGGCATAGAGATCAACAACAAGCTTTCATTTAAGTGGCATATTGAAAATGTTAAATAGTTGAAGATAAAACTAGGCTTTCTTTTTAGAAACAGATCATGTTTTCTTTCAGTGCTAGAAAGCGACTTGTTTTAACGACCTTCCTGCCCCTGTTAGATTATTGCATTTATTCGAATGCACCTGTCACCTGTCTTCATATGTTGGATGCTGTCGGATGCTGTTTGATGCACTAAGGTTCATAACAGGATGTAACTCTCTCCCTCACCACTGTCATTTATATTCTAAGGTGAGCTGGCCATCACTGTCAGTTGGTAGACTCATGCATTGGTACATCTTTATCTATAAAAATATCCTTGGGGGAGTGTAGCAGTAATGTCGCCGGCTTTGGCACAGCAGACCCGGGTTCGAGTCCCCGACACGGCACTCAGGTGAACCACTCTTGACCCTTGAGTAAGGTCCTTAACCCCCACCAACTGCTCCCCAGGCGCTCGGTTCAACCTGAGATGGTTAAATGCTGAGAATGAATTTCCTAATTGGCTCACTAATTGGGATTAATAAGTATATCTTTTTTCTTTTTCTTTTCATGCCCTACTTGTCCTCATACCTCTCACAGTCACAGGCTACGCTCACAGGACTCGATCTCCTTCACTCTTCCATCAGTACGGTCAGAACTTGGAAAAAAAGCATCTCCCACTCTGACCCATCAACATGGAAAACAACAACAGGATCTGAAGCTTTCGACTTTGATTCCTTCAGGACAGTTTAAGATTCTGTTCAGACAAAAAGAGAAATCTTTATTTGAAACTTGTCTTGTTTTTAGCTTATTTTATTAGCTTATTTAACTGAATCAATCATCTTAATTGCTTGTTTTGTCGCTGTGTTTGTTATTTCGTTGTTTGTTTGTTTGTTTTTATCAAAACAGGTCTCTCTTGCAAATGAAATCTTGGATCTCAATGAGACAACCTGTATAAATAAAAGTGGGGTAAAGAAGAAAGAAAACCAAAGATGAACAACGTCTGTCATACAAAATACAAATGTCACTTCTAAAGAAACAATACACTTCAGCCACCATGTAAACTTCACAACTTTTAATGAAAATTATGTGAACTTTGACCTCATTTGCCTGTGACCTTTCAGAGCTCAGCCAATGAGATGACAGTGCTATGTAACGTAGTCAGAGGCTAGAAGACGAAGAAACTACATAAAAACTGCATTAAAACCACCTAAAAGACAGATCATGATCATGATGGGAAGCGTAACGTGAGGCGAAATGTTCCAGGGGCGACTGTGTCATTCCATGTCGAAAAAGTGCCTTTGGACAGGCAGTTTTTTCCTGTCGCGCCTTTTAAACTTGGAATGCCCAACTTGATCTCACAAAAAATGAGCACGAACAGCTTTATTCATTTCCGTGACCCCGACACGTAAAACTGTGCAATGTAAAATTAACAAGTCCTCTAAAAAAATCACACCTATCTTAGTCGTTCTGCACAGAAAAACGGACTAAATGACCTTTTAATATCCACTCAGTTTATATATGCGATCCACAGCTCTGCTCATTTCTTCCCCAACGTCACCTGAATTACTTCATGCACTGTCATTCAGCTTTGCAGAAGTAGCGAGCCAAGTTGCAGAGGAAGGGACAGAACAAGAGTCAAGATTAGACTGTCTTTTACTGGCTGGAGGGAATCACAGTACAGGTACGATGAAGATGGATAGATAGACCGTCTGGGGTCAAGGAATACAGTCCAGTGGCCCTGATGTCTGTGATCATGAAGACCTTCGAAAGGCTTGTCCTCCAGCGACTGAGAGTGCAGAGCACTCCTGATCCCGAACAGTTTGCCTATGGAGAGAGCATGTGTGTTACATGTGCGTTAGATTTTGTATGTTAGATTACAGCAATTTTTTATGTTGATCCAAAGTATCATTTTTTTCAGTGAGGCTGAGACCGAGACAAGATCACAAATATCAAAGAAAAATCATAAGAAAACATCAGAATGTGAGGGGTTTTTAAAGTTTGCTTTTAGACAAATATGACAACAAAAATTAATCTTTGCTCTGTTTTTAAAGCAGCATTATGAATTAAATAAACTATATACGAATAAATTTTGGCAAACATCAAATTTAATTATAACCAAGTTGGCAGAAATCTCTCCTGACGAGCAGGACCGTAGTTCATCTTATTTTCTGTCATTTGTTCTCTTTTGAATCTCAGTAGCTGGGTTTCCATTACACCTGGAATTGCGCAAAACCTAAATGTCGCAATTAAAAACCACTAATGGAAACACCTACATTTAGAAAAAAATCTCAAATATCGCAAAAAAAGTTTTTACACTTTCATGAGGCGTAAATCCAGACGTTTCGATAGAGCAGTTTTGCGCATAAGTGTAATGAAACATTTTTTTTCGCAATTACTCGCCATCAGGCGTGACGTAGGGGGTTAAAATCCAGTTATTCCTCCTTCATTATGATGAATATGATCATTTACAAGCATTAACTGTGAAATCGGAGTAATGGGGAAGTTTAATCAGTCACATATATGAAAAATCCCCAAATCACCGTAACTCAGCAAGCTGAGTTCATTTAGGACATATGACGGATGGTTTAAGTTCTTCGTGTATTAACGACTGGACACCAGCTGTTTATGTCGTTTTCACACATTTTTTAACACCATGACTCGGTTATCTCGTTCCCACATGTTAATTATACTGTACGTCACCAGGATTTAATAAAAAGTGACCACGGATAACATCGTATGACTGCGCCTTCGTATCAGCAGCTGTTTAACCACATCAGTCAGGAACTGTGTCAGTTTAAAGTGGCCAGATCAAGACATCCACACCTCAGAAGTTGATCCTGAGGGGGTTTGTAATTTATGTTACATTTCGGGCGTCTGTTCTGGAAGTCGCCACGAGTGTTTTCCCCTGCTGTTGTGATCAGAGGCTCCGGTCCGCGTGTTACGGCCGCCTGGTTTTCTAACCCTTTGTCTTTCATTTTACATGCAAATCCTCCTGCTTGATCCCTCTGTTCTCCTTGGCCTGGCTCCCCACCACCATCATCTCCTCCCTCACCCTCTGATTGCTGATCAGTCTCACCTGGAGCAGCTGCTACAACTACAAAAGAACCCAGCACACCCTCAGTCAGGGACAACTGCTTGGCCTGGCAACAGTTGTCCTTAGTTTATGTTTTTGGTGTCTTTAGTTTGAGTAACTTTGTCTTTAGGTTTTGATTTCCAGGTGTTTTAGTTTGGTTAGTTGGTTTAGTTGCTAGAATCCCTTTTCATTTTTCACTGATAGTTTGGAGTTGGGATAGCTAGGTCTTTTGTTGTAGTTTGGGTTTGGTTACAGGTCTTAGTTTATGGTGCTGCTCGTTCCCTTTTTGGTTCCTAGCCTAGGTTTGTATTTTTCCCCATTTGTTTCCCATTCATTGTTAGGCTTTGTCTGTCTTTTTATTTGTTCCTTTGAGCAGCATCGCTAACCCCATCTCCTTTTCAGTTACAGTTTTCCAGGTTTTTGTTAATGCTTTAATTCACCTCTGAACAATAAAACATCTTCACTCCACCTTTTCCATCTTGAAACCAGTCTTTTATTTGCGTCCCTAACCCCCAGCAGAGCTGGGACATAACACAGCGCATACAGGCTTTACCTCTGAATCATCATCTGCTGCCTTCATCTCCTGCTGAGCAGCAGCAGCTGTGAAAACACAACATGTTTATATCTCCATCCTCCTCAAAAGTGGAGTCTCGCGGGACGGGATTTTTACGAGAATTTCGGCTTATACCATTCAATGGAAACACCTACATATCGCAATTGTACTTTTTAGAAATTTAAGAAATATCGCTTTTATTTTTCGAAGAGAATGTAATGGAAACCGAGCTAGTGTCTGTTTTAGAACTAATGACAAGAGTTCTGCATATCATCTGAAATTTCTTCAGTGTCATCATCATCATCATCATTATCATCACACTCACAATGTTGAAAAGTTTTAGAAACATTTTTTTTTAGTAATGAGACAATTTGCACAAACATAAAATGATATAATTGCTTCTAAAAAGCTTATAATCAAATAAAATTCAGATTTACAGTGAACCTGAAGTAAACACGCATGATGTGAGAACCATGTAGACTCAATCACAAATGCGCAATCAGAGAGTTAGTTCAGTAAATATGAACTCTACACTAACCTGAAGGAAAAAACGACCCTGCTAAGCATCACTGTTGCAGGTAAGTTGTTCTTAATGATCTCTGATGCGTAAAAATAATCTGCATACTTGAAGTCTGAAAAAATAACGAGCATTTGCTGTGTGGATGATTGATCACTGATCAGTGACTGAGCGGCCGGCTGGCAGGCAGAAGAAAAGTAGTTCAAACCAATTTGTATGATTTAGTTTTCACTGTGTTCATGTTAATGATAATAATAACTAGAAAAGGTTGTTTCTCTGTAACAACTGGTGTGAATGCGTTTATGCTGAAGACGCTGAACTGAAATGCTTTAAGAAGTTGAAATATAATGCGGAACAGAGCTAAAAATGGATGAAACAGTTGAATGATGGTTTAATTTGGCTTAAAATATTCTAAAATGCTTTGAAAAAAGATTTAATGAGGTAAAGATTGGAAAAATGGCTGAAGAGACCTCATGGAAGAGATGAGCTGAGGAGCAAGGAGATATGAAGGAGGAGGAAGGAGGGAAGGACAAATGAAGAAGAGGAGGAAGAGGAGAAAGATCTGACCACCTCAAGTCCCCGGTCTAGACCTGTAGTCCCATATCCAGACCTCCAGGACCTGGTCCGGACCTGAAGTCCCCTTATCCAGACCACCAGTCCCTGGTCTATACCTGTAGTTCCTGGTCCAGGTGTCCAGTACCTGATGTAGACCTCCAGTACCTGGTCTAGTGCTCCAGTACCAAGTCCAGACCTCCCGAACCTGGTCCAGATCTGTAGTCTCTTGTTCAGATCTTTAAAGACCGTGTAAAGGGAATTCTGCAATTTTCTTCCAACCACATTAAAAAGGCCATAAATGCACTGTTATAAACGTGTGAAAAGCCTCCCAACTATGAAAAATTCAATTGTGGAGCTAGATTTCAAATTGCATTTCAAGACTTTTATGTTTCAGGATTTTGTGGGTGGGGCTAAAAGGGCGGCCGCGTTTCGTCACGCGGCCGTCTCTAGGATAACCCCGTCCCCTGCTGCTTAACCGGTATAAAAACGTACAGAGCGGTTAATTCAACGGTTCTCCCGCTCGTTTGCGAGTCACACGGTAGACAGTGCTAAGATAGTTTGCTGCTAGCTAGCTAACCAATTATGCCTCACTCTCCACGTTCGTGCATCTTCCCCGGATGCTGCAATGTGCAGGGCTGCAGCTTGGTGTCTCTGTTTAAATTTGCAAACGATGAGCGCCTGAAAAAACTCTGGATCGATTTTGTAAAGAGGAGCCACTATGAAGACATCAGGATCACCACCAACACTCGCCTTTGCAGTGGCCACTTTACGCCAGACAGCTTTACCAACTACCAGGAGGTACAATCGGGATTTATTGGCAGCCGGTTGGTGCTGCTCAGGGAGGCCGTACCTACCGACACTCTCCCTCCCAGACTCTCATCCGGACATGGCTGCCGGCGGGATGCGCCCAAGAGATGGAGTAAGTTCCCTTTTGTGCCTATGTTTTAAATATCCAGTGTTGTTGATTTAATGTACAGTAATGTTAAAAAAAAAAATCGCATATCCGTAACGTGATTTTGCATCGTGTATTCTGCCATGCCGATATAGGCTGCTGTTAGCTAACATTACTTTATGTAATCTTGACATATTGGCCTTGTTTACTGAGTGAAGTCCAACAGACAACACGTTGTTAATCCACAGGTAATCTTTAATGTGCACAAAGCTCTTCGGCTAGTTTTATCCTGAAGAACTGATAGCCTTATAGATGGGTGCAAGGAGCATGGCCATATGATGAACTTTTTTTTACCAGCTGTGTGCGTAATATTAATGAAATAAAAGCCTTTCCGCTACTGGGTCATCTGAGAAGGCAAGTGAAGTGCAGATGGAAACGTAAATATAAAGCCCCCCCACAACGGCTAATCTCATGTAAATAAATGTCATGGAAATGAACAAAGAAGAAAGTAACTACACCTGCGGGGAGGTAATGACTTCTACCACCTGCTGCCTTCATATGGGGAATGAAGCACAGTAACGACAGGGCTTTGCACAAGCACCGGTGATGTGCCCAAATGTGATCGTCTGCCAGAAACATCACCGGCAGCCGGAAGTTCAGCCGGCTACTTGTTTATAATCAGGGTCGGAGTCATGGACCCTAACATTAGGGTCAGGATATGAGATACGATTCCCACAATGACGCATGACTTTTGTGCGCATGCAGCAAAATGTTGCTCCACGTTTAGGCTTCCCCAGCGTAGTTTCCCTTATCGCTACTTGAGTCCAACTGTGACACCGCTGCTGAGGAGTATCTGTGGCGACATTATCTCCAACTCGTTGGTTTCACTTGTAATCTCCGCGATTCCATCTCAGTGTAAACTAATATCTATCCATCAACCACCTGCCTTGAAACCAGTGGTATCGTGGGGCTTTTGACCCGTGTCTCATATAGAATTAATTCGTATATAAATGGTCATGTGTGGAAATATTTCAAATGCCAAGACAGCACCGATGCGCAGTTTTACATGTGGCTAGAAATAAAAACATGTGGAGCTGTAATCTGTCATTTCCATCTATGTTGGTTTCGTATTTTTGTGCTGTTGATCAAACAATATTGTAAAATATTCCACAACATGAATAAATCCTTCATTCACAACTGTTATCAAGGGGAAAAAAATCATGCATATAGTCTTTCTGTTTATCACATTCACCACCAACACGTGTTTTAAAATGATAAGTAAAGGAGAAATGCCAAAGTAATTTACTTATTTAGTACTGAGTAAATAAATTTACTGAAATTGTGCCACTGCAAGATTTATTTCACAAGTATTCTGTACTGTTGTGTGTTTTCATGAAGGAGTCTCTTCCAACCAGAAGAGAGACGGCATGCCGATGTGACACGCTTAAGGAAACCAGGGAAATTGGATGCAAACAGACCACTTTGTGGGGAAAAGGACGGTGGCCACACAACTGTCCAAAACAACACTTGGTAAAAGTAAGAATCCTGGTATGTATGTTTAGAGGTCATGATCTTATTTATTTTTATCTTCTTTTTTGGGGGGGGGGTATCTGTGATGTCATATTCAAGGTGTACACAACTTTGTTGTTGAAGAAAACACTCATTCATTAATAATTTTAAATGCTATCAAGTTGAGAATCATCTATTGTATTTTGCATTGTATAAAAAAATTCTGCAACTTCTATTGTTGAAGGACCATAAAGAAAAATTCTGTCTTGTGTGAAATTGCTGTAATTCTTTTACACATATTAACACTACACATGAAGTGTAGTTACTATCATAATTTGAATATGTTTCACAGGTTGTCAGGCTACGGTAGCCACTAAGACTGTTGCTGTGGGCAGCACCACATCCCAGTTTCTCCCGCTCTGTTCTTCAGCTCCACTTAAGCAGAAAGCCGAACCTCCAGAAAACCCACCTAAAAAGCGTCCTCTATTGGAGTTTTCATCTCTTCAGGAGTCTGAAGCCAGGGTCAGCGTTTTAGATCGTGATGATCCCACCTACTTCCCCGCACGTCTGAACCAACCAACACCACGAATGACTGAGTCAACTTTGCATGTTATAGATCCCTCTTAATCTTGCATAATAGTAATAATTATTTTTTCAACATACTGTATATATTCTCACATCATCATTTAATCAATCAATCTATCAAGATACTTTATTAATTACTTTGGGGGTGGGATTCATTATATGCTGATGTAAGGATATGTCTAGATGATGCAGGGACATTCAAGACCCGTCTGCTTCACATCCTGGTCCTCAACAATGACTACAATAATTTATAACATCATATATAATATATATAATCTTATCACATGGTTATTTAGTAAAATAATAATGCCTCAAAATAATTATATAATATTTTTCTTTGAAACAACTAGACTTGCACTGGTATCTTTTTGTGTGTGTGTGTGTGTGTGTGGTGGGGGGGGGGGGGGGGGGGGGCTTTTCTGTGCACAACTGTGCTTTTCTTTATCGACAGAACAGCAGCCAAGCCAGTGCAAGAAATGATTAAATATTTGGTGTATGAGGAATGCCTGCTTGAGCTTTTTCAAATCCGCCCCACCTGCTCAAGAGCCTGCAAAGTAGAGACGTTTGTAAAAGGAACATTTCTTTCGGTGACCCAGAGATGCCTCTACCAAAGCTGCGTATACACCAGACAGTGGAAGAGTCAACCACCTGTCAGCCGCAGTCTACTATACAGGTTCTTCTTTCGCCCAGACGAACAAGCTTTGTGAAAATAATGAAATAATCCAAAAAAGTCAAGTCAAATTTTGTTTATATAGCCCAGGGGTCGGCAACCCGCGGCTCTTTAGTCCCTCTGTTGCGGCTCCTGCATTGGAAAATGAATTAATGACTATTCTACTAAAGTGTTTTGTATTTTGGTTGGTTCACTTTAATAATGTGATTCTAAAAGACCAAGACAAATGTCCCCTTGAGAGACAATAAAGTTTCTTGTCTTGTTCTAAATTTGAGGATTATGATGATCCCTCTGAGGGATTCATGTACAGTTGCGCACTTTTCCCGAGTTCTCCGAGCACTGCAAATGCAGCACGTGAAATAAAATCCAACTCAACTATTAAAATAAAGACATAATTTATATTTTACCGTTTTGCAAAGCAGCCCATTGAGTGTCAGGTGCAACAAGCAGGTAACTGCAGTGAAACGACGAGTAACTGTCCAGCACGCTATGATGCGTCTCACAAACCTTTATGCAGCCAATCAGTGTTAATAACTGCACTTCATGCTCACGTGCTGCTATTGTGCAGCAGAGCATGATACAGCCCTATCGAATCAGTAATCACGGAATTAAACATTAAAAACGGAATTAATTACAAACAAAGAATGTCACTGAGTGTGGACGTGCCGCGGAGCGCTGAACTTTCCTCCTGGCGCACTGTCCCACGAACGTCTCCCAGCGGAGCGTCTCTGTTGTGCTGTTGCTGCAGTTCTGGCATTTAAAGTGAATAATAAACGAGCAAAAGCTTATTTGTCCACTCCGACCCTGTCATGCTGCGCTTTGATCACTTCTCCAGCAGGTAGCCGACGATAGAGAAGAAAAGTGTCTGATGCACTGAGCATGTTCAGCGCTGCGTGGGCAGATTCATTTGTTTTCACTGCTGACCAGATTATTTTGCGTAGCTTTGTTCATATTTTGTGAAACAGTAATTTCATTTTTCGGGTAGCTTACTGCACGTGCCAGTAAAAGGATGACGGCGCAGACAGGACAGCGTGTTTGGTTTGCTGCTGGTAGATTATTAACGCTGCGTCTTTTTCCATCCTACATAAATACAACAAATAAAATAGATTTTTCTTTTTTTTTTAAAAGTGACCTTCAACCCGACATCTTTTCTTTTTTTTTTGTTTAAAATGTTTTTTTGCTGGATGCAGAAATGTGATTTCGTTTTCTCGTTTTTATGTTAAATGCAACACATTTAACGTTAAAGTTTTATTTAATTATCAATGTTAAAAGTCAGTTGATGCTCCAGTGTTTTCTTTATTGTAGGAAACGGGTCTAAAAGGCTGTTTGGCTGAAACAGGTTGCCGACCGGCTTATTTAAGACTTTTACATTTTTGCGGCTCCAGACAGATTTGTTTTTCGTTTTTGGTCCATATTTTGGTCCAATATGGCTCTTTGAACATTTTGGGTTGCCGACCCCTGGGTTAGGGAGTAGGGAGGACATTCGGACACGGCCATTGTCTCCTCCTTCAGTGGGGGCGGTAACGCTGCTGCCCGTGGGCGTGGCCTCAGCGCCTCCAGCGGACACGCCCCCAGCGTCTCAGAGCAGAGAGAACTGATGATTTTGTCATTATTTAGAGACCTACTTTAATATGCTTAGTGATGTTTTTAACCCTCTAGGCGCCAGAGTTTATTTAGGAAAATATTCCATCTGGACTTTAAGATTTCAAAATGCTGTAGCTTGGAGGTGGTGAGAGATAGATCCATAATGTAAATGAGAAAAATATTCATCATGACCTAAAGTTTATGATGGGAGTAAATTTACTCGTGTAATTTGCATATTGTGATGTCATTAGGTAGCGGCCATATTGGATTGTGTAACTTTCAGTAAAAAAACTGATTTTTGAACATATTTATACACAGAAAAAGAAATTATACTGTCATATCATGCTCTAAATAAAGAAACAGGAGTTTGATTGGAGTAACTTTGCTAATATAATTTGTATATCAGCAGGTAAAACTCAGTAAAACAGAATGACGAACATAGTTACACAGTAAAAAAATTTTTCATTTTTTCACTGATCCTTTTTCATCCTCTCATCCTCAGAATAAATGAACAGAAATCTGACAGGAGTACATTTGCTAATATAATTTAAATATCAACAGGTAAAATTATATTTTTATGGGGTTTTTTTCCCCTTTTTTTGTTATTATAGATTTATAATTTGTCATAACCTAGCTGACTCCTCGTACCATCATACCAGCCATGAAATCTGGGGTTTGGCTGGAGTTGGTGTGTGTCGGTACTGGTGAGCATATCTTTCATTTGTGATGAGGTTCCAGAAATCCTCATCCGAAAACAGAGACAGAAAATCACATGCACGAGCATCTGTGAGATCCTCGTGTCCGCGATATCCCACACAGGCTCGTCAGTGTCTTTGATCCATTCATCTTCACTTCCTCACCTCTCAAACATTCCCAGTCATCATCAATAACTCCTATTTTGATTATCCCATCTTCTGCCCACACATCCCTCTTTCTTTCTCCCATCACCGCGGCAGAGAAAACTTTCACCATGATGGGGTGCTTTCTGACAGTTTGTGCGGCGCGAGTGCAGCAGCGCGCGCTGCGACGTCAGTCACTCGTCTCTGACGAGGCATGATCGTCCCCTTCTAATCCTGATCAGCAGAGATCAGTGCAGCACCTCATCTGCACTGTAAAGGCCTCTGGGCGTTTAGTTTTTATTCTAAAAGTCGCGATCTGTCTCTCACTCTTTCCAACACGCTGCTGCTTTCGCCTTTTCTCTCTCTCTCCCGCGCTCCTGCAGCTTCGCGCGCATAGAGCGGGTGTCGGGTTTAAAAACCTTTATTTCTCTGATTTTTTTCATATAAACACACTCAAAAATGACGTCAGAACTGACGCTGTATGTCTTGGCGATGTAGTAAAACCAAGGGGCAAACTCCGCCTCAGAACAGTGAAGCTCGCTAGCTTGTTGGAAATAGTGTAATCCTCCCTTCATCCGCTAGGGAGCTGGCTCCAAGAGCGAGCAAATCCCCATAGACTCCCATGTTAAAAACGCCAACTTCACAGCAGAAATAAACAGGTTTACAGCCTGGTTCAAAAAATCATTTTAGGTTTATTAGGTCAAGTTTACCTTCATGTCAACTGTGAGGGGGGTGAATTTTTTTTATAACTCATTCGTTTAGATGTTATTTATTCTTCAAATTACACATAATTAAGGGCGTGTCCTTATGACAGACCGGAAGCTCCGCCTGCCGACCGGAGGCTCCTAGTTAGCTCCTTCTTTGCTCTTAATAAGGTCTCAGTTTGTTACAGAGTCGCACAACGGCGGTGTTTAGTCAGCGAATTGCAAGCCTAAGCATGTCTTACCTTAACCATGCCGCTTAGGGGGCTTATCTTTGTTAGCTCCTCTTAGTTTCGTGTTAGCTCAGTTAGCGTTTAGCCCACAGTACGTCAGCTGTCAATCATTTGCCCCGCGGCCGCGCTGTGCCCATTTTAGGATTTTCCTGGAGTGACGACGTACGTGACACGGCAAGATGGCGACGGTAAGACACGCCCAACTGGCTTCACATTTCTCTATTCAGAAGAGACCGGAAGCTACGTCCAGTAATTATATACAGTCTATGAGTAAAACCAAGCAGTAACAGTACAAAGCTGTAGATTTAAAGATAAGGTCTGTTATATTCAGTAATGTCGCCTGTCGCAATATTGCGACTTTAGCACCTAGAGGGTTAACCATTCAAATTTGGCCGAGTGCTTAGTAGCTCATGTTTCTGTGGTATGACAAACTCAAAACACAAATCTATGGATCAGCGCGAGCCTACATCACAACCCGGAATTCACGTGACCACGAAGCTGGTCCCGGTGAAAACATGCTTCGTATTTGAACGGCGTCTGATGGACTATGAGCCTCAAAAACTGCTTTTGCACTCTTTTTAAATTTTTTTTTCTCCGCCGGTCTGTCTTTGAAATATTATAGAAATGACGTCCAGTTATACTGAAAGTCTTACTGGCGACGCTAGAAGAAGATACGAAGCTAAACTAGTATCTGTTGGACTAAGTGATGCCCATCTTCTGCTGCTACAGCCTGGTTAGACGAACCTACCTGTACATAACAGCCTGATGATCAGTTTCCTGATCTCATGATGTATTTGGTTTCATCAGGTAAGCCCCGTGTTCAAGCCATTTTTTTTTTTTATAGAATACTAATTTTTCCCCGGATTTTTAAGAAATGGTGGTATTTCTTTGATGTCCTTCTCAGGAGTTTACTCTCATTAATAAAGCTATAAATTACCGGCAGTCTCATCTGTATGTAACTGGTTATGACTGTGCATGTTTATAATGCTGCAAATGCCTTTCTGCCGCTTTTTATGCTTTTCTTCTTATGTGGGAACATTGATGGCAGTAATCTGGATGAACGTGATCGTTAACAGTCCTGAGGAGACGGAACAGCGGGCGGCGCTGTGATTCTGTACATCCACTGATTTAATGGTGTTTTCTATCATCTGTACAAAAACAACTACAGGGTTTAAAAGTGAGACCACAATATGCTTTTTTATCAGTCACAAAGTGATCTGAACATATTGTTAGATGTTTCCATGGTTTCCAGCGTGAACTGTCAGCATTTATGGGCTTGATAGCAGCTAGCCACTTAGCATGTTGTTCTGGACTTTTTCTGTTGTTTTGGGAACTGGAACAAACATATTCTCTTGTCCGTGAGATAGATATGTTTATGGCAGCCATACACAGCGGGACTTCTCGGTATTTCCAAAGTAGAATAAACGAAGATTGGACGAGTAATGAAGCAGGTAATTCAGTGGCTCCCCATGCAACGAAGCCATGTTTTCACCTGTTACCTAACCGGATGTGACGAATTTGGCGAAAATTCCCGGATGCTCGCGGTGATCCATTGCTACTTTACACGGTCTTTAAACAGTAGGAATTAGGTCAAAGGTTAAACTAATCAGCATATCTGATCAGGTTGTCATGACAACAGAGCCACCTGCGTGTGTATCAGACTTCAAATGACACGGACTTTATTGGATCAGAACTCCATTCAAAAAAGCCTGAAAAAAAGCTTGAGCACACTCCCTGAACAACTGTTCGCTGAGAGAAAACCGTAACAGTTATCAAAATAATTTTTTTCACCGTGAGCGCCACAAGGTTTTGAGGAACTCAGAAATATCTTTTATTTTATCCTAAGTGGAACAGAATTTAAATGGTGGCAGTTTTAATCCACATGACGTTTTAGGATTCTCCGTCCAGATTACAATGGAGTTTAATAGGAGCAAAATGGTGACTGTGAGCTTTGGAGAGGCGTAGTTCAAAACGTGGATCTGAGCTGCTTCAGTCCTGCTATGAAGTTGACGCCAAGGAGTATTATATAATATTGTGTATACTAAATAGTTTTGTTAATTAACAATATACTTAAGTTCAAGAGAATATGTTGTTCTTTCAGGTGTCAGACATTATCAGGATACTTTTCAAACTAGCATCATGATTGAATTATATATCATGATAAATATCGTTATTGATCAATATGGGAAAAATGATCGTGATAATATTTTTTGCCATATCGCCCAGCCCTATTACATGCATTCACACAAATACTGAAAATCAGATTTAGCTTGAGAATCAGTTCTCTAATACAGGTGGCTGGTGAGAGACAATCCTACTTCAGTATCAATCCGCACAGAAATAATATCTTCTCAGGTAAATAGCTTTTGAGCTTCATGGTGACACAACCAATGTTTTTAAGTTATTAGCTGTTTCTAAGAGGCTCCTCTTTCCACTCTATCAGCAGCCAAGTTATGGACGAAAAAGCAGATCAGCAGTGGTCTCGACCGGTCCTGGTTTCGAAAATCCCAAGACCGCCCTGTCTGAGGCTGAGATAAGATCAAGACAAATCAATACTTCAGTCAATCAGTCAATACCAAGAATCTAAAAAACGGTCTTGAGACCAAAGACCGATCTACTACCGAGTACTGCAACACTATGTGGAGGACGCTATCCTCTACATGCTCCATCGGTCACTCTCAGTTCTCGATAGCTCTCTCAGCCTACAGTTCCGAGGAACAAACTTGAGAGATTGAGCGTGGAGCCCACTATCATCAGATGGATTACCAGCTATCTGAGCAGGAGGCCACAGCATCAGAGGAAAACTTTAATGTGGTAATAAGTGAAGAAGAAGATCACAGACATTTATTTCATGAAGATTTCTGCTGTCTGTGACAAAAGTGGACGGTGCTGCTCAGTCCACTGATGTCAGTGTGTTCTTATCGGGGAGGAATATCGGCCAATCAGAGCAGAGGAGGAATAACTTGCTGCCATGGTGGAGAAAACACTGGATTTAATCCCCAACAACAAAAACACGGTAAATTATGGTGAACACTCATTTATCTGACACTTTATTTCACGTATCTATGCTCCCGAAAATGAGGCACCGCATAACGTTCTCATGCTAGCTAATGCTAAAGAGACAGCTGTGGTTCATGCTAGCTAATGCTAACAGAGACAGCTGTGGTTCATGCTAGCTAATGCTAACAGAGACAGCTGTGGTGTTGGTGAGAGTTTTTTTTTTTTTTTTTGTTATATTTGTATGATCCCCGAGAACAAAATTAGGGCTCTGCATTTTACCCATCTCTCTACTGTGAGTATCAGAGAGCAGTGGGCTGCTACTTAAAGCGCCCGGGGAGCAGTTGAGTGGGGGTTAAAGGACCTTGCTCAGGGGTCCGCAGTGAGGCACACCAGGGCTCGTGTCGGGGAATCAAACCCGGGTCTCATTCCCAAAAAAATGGAAACTACCACCGCCCTCCACTCCCCCGAGAGTTAATGACTAATCTGGGAGATATTGTGAAATATCAGGTTATTTGCTCACAGTCAGACGCGTTGGGACAAGAAAATAAAACCAGTTCAGTCAGAAACACAAACGGATCATGAAGGCAGTGTCCTGCAGCCTTTAGTTTCATCTGCAGGACATGTAAAGAGCTACGTGGTCTGTATAAGTCCTGAAACAATGCCAAAATGAAATGAAAAATGAAATGAAAAATACTTTATTTATCCCAGAAGGGAAATTCGACAATGTAAAAAGCTCTCTTTTTTTTTCTTTTTTTTTATTTTAACAATATAACATTGATAATAATAATAATAATAAGTCAGTCAGTCTTGTTCTTTAGGGTGATGCTGCTGGTAGGAATGAATTTCTGTATCTCTCCGTCCTACAGTGAACCTGACGCAGCCTCCCACTGAACACACTCTGTTGATTCTTCACCGTGTTGTGGAGAGGAGGAAGAATCCTCCATCATCTTCATCAGCTTTTGCAGCATTCTTTTCTGAGCAATCAGCTCCAGCGGCTCCAGAGTTATCCCCAGCACAGAACCAGCTTTCTTGATCAGCTTGTTTAGTTTCTTCAAGTCTCTGATTCTGATGCTGCTTCCCAACAGATGCTGCAAAGCTAATTGCACTTTCCACAACAGACTTGTAGAAGATCTGCAACATCTTGGTGCAGACGTTGAATGATCTCAGCTTCCTTAAGAAGTAGAGTCTCTGCTCTGACCTTTCTTGTAGATGTAGTCAGTGTTGCATTTCCAATCGAGTCTGTTGTCCAGCTGAACTCCAGGTATTTGTAGTTCTCCACCACCTCCACCTCCTCTTCCAGGATGTAGACAGGACTATGCTGCTTATTCTTGCTCCTCCTGAAGTCAACAATCATCTCTTTAGTCTTGCTGGTATTTAAGATGAGCTGATTGTTACCATTTCACAAACTGACTGACCAGTTCCCTGTACTCGGCTTCTTGTCCATCACTGATACACCCCACAACTGCAGAGTCATCAAATATTTCTACAGATGACAGGATCAGAGTTGTACTGGAAGTCTGAGGTGCACAGTGTAAAGGGGAATGGTGAGAGTACAGTTCCTTGTGGTGCTCCAGTGCTGCCATGATCACCATCTCAGACACACAACCTTTCAGTCTTACAAACTGTGGTCTGTTTGTTAGGTAGCCGTAAATCCAGGTGGTTGTGGAGGGGATCAACCTGGAAGTTATGGAGCTTCTCACATAGCAAAGCAGCTGAATAGTATGAAATGCACTTGAAAAATCAAAGAACATGACCCTCAAAGTGCTGCCTGACTGGTCCAGATGAAGTGGGCTCTCATGAAGCAGGAAGATGATGGCGTCTTCAACCCCAAGCCCATTACCACATGCGAACTGTAATGGGTCCTGAAAGGTGTTCACTTGCCTGTTGAGGTGAGCCAGTAAGAATCTCTCCAGGACTTTCATGATGTGAGATGTCAGAGCAACTGGTCTCTAGTCATTTAGTTCAGCTGGTTGTAGTTTTTTAGGGACTGGAACAAGACAGGATGTTTTCCACAGCACAGGAACTCTGTTCTGTCTCAGGCTGGTGTTAAAAGGTGCTGGAGAACCGGACAGAGTTGTTCTGAGCAGGTCTGGAGAACTCTGGGACTGACACCATCTGGACCTGCAGCCTTGTTCCGGTTCAGTTTCCCTAGTTGTTTCTTGACCTGGTCACAGGAGACAGTGAGGCTGGGGAGGTGGAGACAGAGGAGGGGTCTGGATGTCCTGATGTGGAGGGAGAGGAGGCTGTGTTCAAGGTCCATGACTGAGGTGCAGGGTGACAGAGTGGAGGTGGGACAGGAAAGCTGTGGGCTCATGGAAGGTGTGTGGTGTGGAACGGTTGTCGGTAGGGGGAACTGAACCTATCGAAGAACATGTTCAGTTCGTTAGCTCTGTCCAGACCTCCGTCGGTCTGGTCCCCCCTTTATCTTGAAGCCAGTGATCTTCTTCATTCCCGACCACACATCCCTCACGTTGTTCTGCTGGAGCTGCTCTCCAACTTCTTCCTGTAGTCCTCCTTCACTTCTTAGTCTGTGTTTTCAGTTGTTATTATTGTGTGGTCTTCAGTAACTCCCTGTCTTCATCCCTGAAAGCTTTCTTTTTGATGTTCAGCAGCTTTTCCAGGTCAATGATGATCAGGGTTTGTTGTGTGGGGAAGCACCTCACTGTTCTTGTTGGAACGATGCTGTCCACACAGAAGTTTATGTAATTGTCACACACTCAGTCATGGTGTTGATGTCATCTCCATGAGGTTCACAGAGGACATTCCAGTCTGTGGCCTCAAGCACCCTCTCCGAACATCTTCAGCCTCAGTAGACCAGGTTTTAATCGTCCTCGTAATGACTGGTGCTGCTGAGCGATGGGCTTGTAGGTGGAGGTGAGAAGAACCAGATTATGATCTGATCTTCCTAAAGGAGGCAGGGCAGAGGAGCTGTATGCATTCTTAGTATTTGCATAAAATAAGTCCAACATCTTATTTTCTCTGGTGGAGCAGCTGTCAAACTGTTGAAAGTTGGAAATGTAGCAGAGAGGGAGACATTGTTGAAGTCTCCAGCGATCGCTATGAAAGAGATTTGGATGCTGTGTGTTTGTAGTTTACCCATGACAGAGCTAATGACATCACAGGCTGTCTCTGGTGCGGTACCTGGTATTATATAAACCGCTACCAGAATAACACAGGCAAACTCTCTGGGCAAATAATACGGACGGAAACTCACAGCAAACAGGTCAATGTCTCCTGTGCAGATCTTCTCCTTAACAGTGATGTGTCCTGGATGGCACCAACACAGATTGACCAGCACCGCAATTCCGCCTCCCTTCCGCTTCCCGCTGAGCTGTTTATTTCGGTCTGCACGGACCGTCTTGAAGCCGTGTACAGACACATTACAGTTCGGGATGTGTTCATGCAGCTATGTCTCGGTGAAGCACATAATACTGCACTGTCTTATTCTTTGAGACCTTGTTAGCACTTCAAGCTCGTCCATCTTGTTAGCTAGCGATCTCACGTTACCCATCACAACAGTTGGAAGAAATGGTTTTCTAAATCTCCACCCTTTTTCTCTCTGCCTTACCCCTGCCCTGCATCCTCTTCTCTTTCTCTTCTCAACTCCACTGGGATTTGATGTGTTATTTTGCTGGTAATCTTGGATTTTGGAGAGTTTTAACAGTTGCTCTCTGTGGTAAACAATTTTTCCGTTCCCATGGATACACATCATAACAGTGAAAAAGACCCAAAATATGAAATCTCCTGAATTGCACACCCTTCAAACCAGCATAAAAAATACTCTCCCAGAAAAACCTAATCCAACAAGTAATGTTAATAAAAAAGACAACTATATTTGAAAAAAAAAAAAACACAAAAGCTATGAGAGAGCTGTTATAAACTGCAGCTACCTAG
>JALJCO010003885.1:0-32855 GCA_023101725.1 Atherinomorus stipes | reverse complement strand
AGCTGCTCAGTAGAACCACCACAGCTTCCTCACAAACCACCTCCACAACGTCTCCATCAGGTAAAACATGGACTACTTCTGCTTTGCACTGCCTCCTAACAAAAATGGGAGGTTTGGACAAAGATGTGGTATGTTTTTGTTCCATGTTCCATCTTTATGAATATGAATTGCTGCAACTCAACCGGTCACATTACAGTATGAGGTCAGATTCTGTTTGATGTTTCACATTTGTGCCCCTTTGTAACTTTGAGCACCTGCCCCTCCAGACGTCTCTGCACGGGCCTGCCACAGATAGAAATTAGTGCTGGTTGCCCCAAACCTGCATGCTTATGCGATGATACTGATGCTTATTCACCTGCTCTGTCACAATTAACTCACAGGCTGCCATTCACGTGTTTCCACGTTAATTAAGGGTTTTAATCGGCGGAGCTACTTTAATCTCTGGCAGAACTTGTCAGAGAGAACCAAGGACTCAACATCATTTTTTCGGTAGTTTTCATCTAATCCAGCAGATGGCGGTGTCAGACAAGCTTAAAAAAAACCTACCAGGAAGTGATGCAATTCTATGATGCTTCCTGTGTTGTTAGCGGTTGTTAGAGCTAACGGCTGAAGTGTGCTGGATCCTGCAGCGGGGGGAGAGAACATGGCGACCGGTCGTAATGGAAGCAGTTTAGGAGGTGGATGAAGGAGGAAAGTTTGTGGGAAAAGTGATCGGTGACAGACAGACACGATCGATGGAAGACACGATGGAAATACAGCAGCGAAGTGCAGCAGCTGAAAGTGAAAGTAAGTCTACCGCATGCGGTTGTTTCCCGCGGGGAGGGGGAGGGGGGGGTGCACTGCGTGCGCACCTAAGCAACGGTGGAAGGAGAATGAGGGAGGGGGGAGGAGTAGAGAGACGTTTCTGCTCTCTGTTTCTGTCAAATATTGTGTTGTGAAACAAACTTGTGACGTATTTAGCTGATAAATAATTATTTTGCCTCCAAAACTCTTTTCTCAGTGTTGTATTTGTTGTTTCATAGAAGTTAACAGCTGATCAGATGATGAAGGTGTCACTAAAGTAAAAAAATATTGGCATCAAAGACACTTTTCCACTTGAAGCGGACCTCAGCATTCAAAGCTCGTTTTCTCTGCTTTTTGATCAGAAACAGGCATTTTCGCTGCAACAAAGCCATGTTCTACTGCAGATTACTAAAGAATGGAAAAAGCTAGAAACAAATGTTTTTTTTCTGATAAAGAAGAGAGTCTAAGCTTTCCTTTGCTACATTCAGTGTTTGTATTGGCATAGTACACAATATTCTGTGGATCTCCCAAAATCAGTGAAAATGTGTAAAAATCCTTGCAATATGGAGCTCTGCTCGGAAAAGGTCTGGCAGTCAATGAGTTAAACAAGTATAATTAAGAAAAATCTGTTGAAATCCCTGTCACACAAACAAAAGCACATGCATGATAAAGTGCTGTGTGTCAGCAGGAAGGAACTTCCTAATAAAATCTGCTGACAATTTCCCACAGAATAAACGGAAGCTCGAATCATCTTTGTGTTTTAAATGCAGGATGCTTCTTCAGACACCATGTAGGAAGATGGAAGCTGTGCACATTTGAATAGGGCGTTTGAATGTCGTTTGATTCCATGGAATGGTTCATCTGCCTGCCTAATGATTCCTCTTATCAGTTCCGTAAACAGATGCATTAGCGCGATGACGTCACATACGCGTCTCCAACATGGCGTCGCAGCAAACGTGCTCCAAAGTTTGGTTGCATTTCATGAACAAATACGAGTTACACGTTGATCACAGAGGGAGGAAATACCTCCAACATTTGGCCACACAGCACTTAGTTTGTCGGAACATAAAGCCCTTCGTACGTTGCTAAGCAACCATGGTGGCGCTCGGTGGGGAGCCTCAGCACGTCTTCCCTCCGAACCATCGCAAGTAACGTAAAACTCCCGTCCTCTGTAATAATGTTAATGATTATTCATAAAATATTGTGCTATGTCATATTAACCTTTAGTTTATTTTGAACATGTTAAAAAGGAAAGCAGCATTATCTTCTGTGTTAGTCTGGAGTGTGTACTGTGTAAATTATAATATATCTGACATGAAACGAAACACACACACACATACATATTTACACACACACACACACAATCAAATTCAACATGTTTAAAATGAGTAAAAAGAAGTCTAACTTATTTAATCTGTTCCCTTTAAGTCCTAAAAGATCTTGTATCCATCAAAGAGGTAAACATGCTATTTTTTTCCTGCACAAAAATTGATCATTGCAGTTGTATTTTATGAGTTATTTAACTGAAGTCAGCTTTAAGTTGAGGGCAAAGGGTTGATGCATATTTTAAATGAAAGAGTAACTGCAACCAAAGCCATTCATACTATATTTTAATCATTCAGTGAGAATCGATAACGGAATCAAAAAGTGATATCAATAACGGAACCAGAATCGCTAAATTCTTAACGATTCCCATCCCTATTCCTGACTGCCATTCATTTAATTTCCAGGGAATTTTTCTACACAGCTGTTGGTTGCGTTTGCCCCAGAAATCTAATATCAGAAATTATATTAAATCTGAAATAAAGTATTTATTCATTCAAAGGCAAATAGTAAGTTCATTAATGAACACAATGAAATACTAAAACATGACTTCAGCATGAACAGAAAATTTCCCAAAGAGATTTTTTGGGAAATTTGCTCTACAGAGACAAATATAGGACCAAAACTAACCAGCTTCAGACGAAAGAATGACAAAACCAACAGAAAAATAAAAAAGTTAGACCTTTCATCATCTCGACAGACAGCTGGAGGATTGTAATAATTAAATCCCAGTTCAACAACTCAACACAAGTACAAAGCTGGTTGGAGTTACTTACACAGGACTGGAATTCAGAGAGCAATGGTCCACCATCATCTCTGGGAGAAAATCCAGCTTAAAAGAGGCCATAACGGAAAAATGGCTTTCCCTTTCCCTTCTTCCTCTCTGAAGAGAAACTGGCACGATGATCAATCAGGTGGTGGTAGTAAACTCCAGATTTTACGCTTGCTGGTGAGTCCCTGGTGACTGGTATAATAAGGCAAGTCGGGAGGGGGTGAGCGATTGGGGGTGGGGTGGTTGGGACAATCGTGGCAGTAAAAAAAACAAACTTAGTTCCAACAAACCAAGTCATCCACTGAAACACAAATGACTGCAGGGAAGGAAACAGCTCGGTGTAAGACGTGAGGAAATGGACAGAGCGGTGGGCCTCGCCTCGGCGGTCCAGGTTCTGGGACTGAACTCTGCATGGAGAACATGCAGATGGGGGGATGCTGGGATAACTGGGGCCACAGAGAGTAACGGCCATTTGGACCACCACAATCAAAGTGCTGATGATCCACGCTCTTTGTCTGCGTTTCTCTGAGGCCAGCAGATCTGGCTGCAGTGTCAGATAAACAGGGTGTCAGATTGATGGTGATAAGGCCCACTGGGCACAGGGGAATGAAAAGGGGAGCAACATTGCTTCTGAGCCAGGAGCTAATCCCTGGACTTGCCCCACCAGGGACCAACAATCAGGTTCCGGCCTGAGGGGGCTGTGTTTGCCCTGATGTCTGACATGCTGTGCTGGTCTGTGGGATATCTGAGTGGAATAACAGAAGTTAGGAAATATGAAATATCATGGAACGGGCATGCAGGAAGCACCCACATCTACAAGAGCAGTTATATTTCCATTTTACAGACAAATACGATTCACATGACACGAAAGACATGTTCTAACTAGAAAAGTACTCAGAGTGCAGACCACCGCCAAGCAGCTCAACGCCCTTATTTTTGTGTTTTGGATCATAGTATCATGTGCTCAGTAGCGCAGCTGCACACTTCTGCCACAAGAGGGCACTCACACTTCAGCCTTTCCAACATGGCCGATCTCACAGTGAAAGAATCCTTCAAAACATTCCTGGATCCAGAAGGTGATCCGGATCACCACCAGAATTTAACGGGTTTGTCCTTGGACTGAGACACGACTGGTAAAGATTTCAGGTCAGTCAAGAACTTTTTTCCCGTAAAAGTTGCTGACAGATGGACACACCAACGTTACCAAAAACATAACCTCCTCTGAGGTAACCAGCCTGGAGTGTAATTCGGTGGTAGCTGAAGTTGTATCTTCCAAACTGGAAAATATATTCTTGCCTTGTGTAGACATCTTGTGTAGACACAAGGTGGTGCTGGAGCACCTGCCCTTTGCCCTCGAACCTAGTAAGTGCCCATTTGAAAGTTCCTTTTATTTTTTTTTAAAGTTTTATTTTACAATGTACGTGGCCCATGCTGACACGATCATCTATAAAGCTCAGCAATTAAAAGAGTGTGATAATATTGCCCCAAAATTGATATTTGCCCCACCCGCCCCACTCTTTTCACTGCTCAGTATGAAGGGCAGAGCGAACACAAGCAGACATGGGCAGCTGCAGCTCAACTCTCCTCCCATGCCCCTCCAGACAGGTAACACAGATGAATGAGTTGAGTTTGTCTCTTTATCTGCCCTCTGACGTCAAGTTATAACTTGCATTTATGGTTAATTTGAATCTGTGGTGAAGCAGCCATCATACAGATGAACAGCTAAGTAGGGCTGTGTTAAAAAAAAAATCGATTTTCCAATTCTGAATCGATTCTCATATTAATTTCCAAAGATCTATTTTTCTTATCTTTTTTTAAAAACGTCAATTTAATGTACCGCCCCGGTTAAGTGCAGTGGCTCAGCCGCTCTGCTAGGGGGATAGTGATCTGGACAGAGTGTAGGACTACTAAAGCTAGTGCAGTGCCAGGAGAAGACTAAGTGGAGCTGGTACTATTATGGTAATATTAGTCGAGATCAGTCTGAGAGGGTTATTTCTAATTTTCATCATCTGATTCCAAAAATTAAAAATAGATTTGATTTATGGCTGATGAGAGATCTATCACTTAAAGGTAGAATCCTCCTATCAAAAACAGAAGGGTTATCTCGCTTGGTTTATCCTTCAAAAGTAATAGATGTTCCTAAATCACTCATAAAGAAAGTTGACTCTGCCCTTTATAACTTTATCTGGAAAAATAAATCTCATTATTTAAATAGATCTGTACTAAGTAATCCCTATAATAAAGGGGGATTAAATGTGTTAGACTTAAATACATCAAATGTGATATTCAAAGTGAACTGGATCAAATATTTTATTAGAGACCAAAATAAACTATGGTATTTAATACCAAACCTTATTTTTAAACGCATTGGAGGAATAGAATTCCTTCTCAAATGTGATTTTGAGATCAACAAAATCCCCATTCAGTTGTCTAATTTTCACAGACAGGCATTGTCTTGTTGGCTTCTTTTCTACTAACACAACTTTTCCCCACATAAATCTTTAATTTGGAATAACAAATATATCAAATACAAAAATAAATCAATTTTTTATGAGACATGGATCCAAAATGATATAAACTATGTATCCCAACTTGTAAATGAAAGAGGACATCTTCTAACATACACTGAGTTTTTGAGAACCTTTAATTTCCCGGTCTCTGTGAAAGAATACAGCATGGTCTTTGATGCGATTCCAGTTGGTTTTGTTAGACTGCTTCAAGACAGGAATGAACCAGTTATAAAAATACCTTTAAAAAAAGACATTCTCATAAACGGTATTAACATTTTTGAAAAAAAATTTAACAGACATATATTTCATTGTCCTGTGTCGCCTCGCTGTCAGTTTTATTGGAATAGCACCTTTACGAATATTAACTGGTCATTAGTGTGGACTCACAATAATAAATATCTAGTCATGAACAAGGTCAAAGAAGTTAACTTTAAAATAATTCATCAAATATATCCAACAAATCAATTTATTAAAAGGTATAGGAATGACTTCGATGAATTTTGTACTTTCTGTAAAGCTGTCAGTGAAACAATTTCACATTTGTTTTTTGACTGTATTTATGTTAAATTTTTTTGGACTGAAATTGAACACTTATTTAAAAGATATTGTGATAGACAAATAACGCTGCAGTACAAAGACATCATTATCTTTAATGATTCAAAATGCTTGACCAAAACGGACTCTTTTATTTTAAATTTTCTTATTTTATTTGGAAAGTTTTATATTCATAAATGTAAATGGTTCAATTTAAAACCCAATTTGCCTCAATTCAAAACTGAACTGAAAACCTACCTTGGAACCTTAAAAGGTTTAACAAATTTGAAAGCCATAAAGACTCTGAGTAATTTTAATGCCTTTGAAAAGTTTAAATGAAATCTATGTACCCCTCCCATATGATGTTTTTTTTTTTTTAATTCTTTGTTTCTTTTTTTTTATTATTAATACTCTTATAATGTATTGATCGATACTGTTTTGATATGGTTTTTGTTACTGATTGTCAATTTTGATAATAAAGTAATATAAAAAAAAAAAAAAAAAAGTGGAGCTGGTACAAGTAGTTTCTAAAAATTCAGTTTAAACAGAGGAAACATCTGCCTGTAAGTACTTTAATAAAAGCAGTTAATGTTCATGATCAAGGTGAAATTGATACTTTCTATTTTGTATGTTATCTTTGAAGTTACGACGTAGATGCTAATTCTGTTAGCATGTCAATGGCATTTTCCATTAATAGTTAGCATCGAGCTAGCGGGTTAGTCGCTAGTCGTTTTAAGTTTTAAATGCTGACTTACTGTGTATTTTGCCTCACTTAATCATAATTTTGTGAATTTTTATAATTTGTTTCCTGTTATTTGAATTACTGTTGTGAATGTAGTCTTTTTTTAAACTGGAGGGTGTGAATAACCTTGTGGATGACTGTATCCGGGGAGAGGGTTTGATTTGGTCCTTACAGCCACCATTAACTACATTACTTCATATATTCGTTGTAGAATATTATTATTATACTATAGTTAATACGTTGCATAACTACAGAGTTAAAGAATTCGGGTAAAGGCTAAAAATTTCTCAATACCACCAAACCAAATTGAGATCAAATCGAAATCGGATTGGACAGATCGAAAATAATCGATTCAAAACCATAAGAATGCGAATCGATTCTTAAAACCTGAATCGATACCCAGCCCTACAGCTAAGCAGCAATTAGCCGACTGCTAATAAAAAACATCCCACCATTCCAACAATTCTTTAAAAGCCTCCCCCCTCTCCCGGCATTCAGATTTTTTTGGTGCTTTTATTATGGTTATAAAAATGTTAAAATAACTCTAAAAGTCAAAGGAAACATAATATGTAATCCTGTGTTAAAAAGAGAAAAAGAAGTCATTTGCTTTAGTTCATATTAACACTTAAAAAGAGGAAAACGAGCACATAATTAATCTTATAGAAAACAGTGATTGCACAGTGATTTCCTGATTGATTTATCCGCTATCGATTACTCTGGTCTTCAAGCTAAAAAGTTTTAAAATGATGCATTAGCACAATAACAAGTTAAAAATGCCATTGTTTAAATGTTTTTCTACTCATTTATTATTTTGCCTTGTTTTAATAGAGTATTTCCCTCAGAATTGATGTTCTAAGAGGTTTTGTCTGCCGATCGGGAATCGATTGAGTATGCCTGAGTCACAAAGGGGAAACATGTTGCTCCTGCTCGTCCATTACAAGACTGGATGTGATGGAAGTAACACCACCTCATGTCTTGTTCTCATTATTCCCCTTTCCAGGTAAAACCTCCACTGAGTATTGCATTATATGTCTGTATTTATGTTCTCTGTGGTTTAAGAAATAAGTTAGAAGTAAAATCTCTCTGTAGTCACTGTTATAACTTTGAGTAAGCGCTGCTTCAGGTTAGTTTCACTGTAGCGCTCTTGCTAGCTGCATCATGTGGCGCACGTCGCACGGCAATAGAGATAACTACACTGTTCCTGTGCTATCTTCAGCAATCAGAGATGTACTTAATGATAAATTGCTGTGATCTGTTATTTTAATTTGTTTAGTTCAGAAGAATAATGCTAATGGCTTGCACTTTATAAACTATCAGCCTGTTTAATTGTGTTTTAACTATTAGAACAATTTGTGTTTGTTTATGAATAAGTACAGTCTCGACAAATGGGAGGAATAATACAGTTTGCTGCACATAAGGTTACAGTACCTATGTGTATGTATTTTGCACTACTAAAACAGCTAATGTTATTTTCCAATTGAGCTCTGGGTTTTATATTTTGCAATTTGTCTATTATATCTTGTATTGTTGGAATATTGTTCTGTGAAAGAAATGCATTACAAGACTGGATGTGACGGAAGTAACACCACCTCGTGTCTTCTCATTATTCCCCTTTCCAGGGGTGTAACACTTTTACAGGAGACTGACTCCACAACCTCGCAAACCAACTTAATAGTCTGTTACTAAAATGAAATGGGAAATATAGCCTAATATGCCTCCACGTATTAATGTAACTCGGCTAGTCTGAAAATGTTAGATTCATGTCTGAATCTCAGGGATCACTGACTGTAAGCAGAAATACAGTCTGTCACCGGAACGAAGTCTCCACAGAGCAGTGCGTCTTCATGCCCGCTGGCATCATATGCAACATTACGAACTGCAGAATAGAAAATGACAGCGCTGCATGTGAAACCTGAAGTCACTGACTAATTCCAGCCAAAACATGTGAATGATGTTCAATCTCCTTCATGTTGTACAGGGGAGCACATTTACACATTACGCACATCTCATAAAACTCTCATCTCCAGACACGACGCAGGTCATCCAGGTTCAGTGAAATATTGGTTCTGTATGAAGCCGCATCATCCAGATTAATGAGCTCCATCAGAACTGTCTAGTAATCTGAGAATAAGAAACTAAACTAACTCAGAAACTAAAACTTTATTTTGGAAATTAATCAGTACGCACAATTAAAGCAATCACCAGCGCGCGCGCTCTTGGCATTATTTAAAAAGCAACAGGAGACGATTGAAGCCCTCAGTACTGTTAATTACATCAAATCTTGTGGGTTTTTTTTTTTTTTACATTGTAGATCAGTAATCTAACTATTTCCCATCATTGTATCGGTCTGGTATATCCTCTTGTCTGTTTGTATGCAAGCGCTTGATACGGGTAGCCTAGAGTTTAGTAAACACTAGGTACGCATGCAAGGTGTTTCAAATGACAGGATGGTGTAATCACGACAAATATGGGTCACATTATAAAATACTGTACGTGTAACCACACATTTAAAAAATTGGATTTAGGCATCAAATCCGATCTGGGCATCAAGACCTGACAGTGTAAATGTAGCCTAACATACAACTGTGTATCATCAGCATAGAAGTGAACAGAAAGATCATTTCCAAGGGGAGGCCTGTAAAACAGCATGACAGCAGTTCTTAAACTGACCCCTGTGGGACACAGGTCCTTGGTGGTCCTTCATAAGGATGATGAAGGTCATTGTCCTGCTGGACAGGTGATCTCCGTCACAGTCATTACTCTCTGAAAGACGCAAACAGGTTTTCCTCCAGTATTTCTCTGGATGCATCTTCATCCATCATCCCCTCAGTTCTGACCAGTTTCCTCCTGATTGAAACATTCCCACATCATGATGCTGCCACCACCATGCTTCACTGTTAGTTGAGTTTCAAGGCCCATTTCAGTTCGACGCAGAAGACAGATACGCAGATGGACAGACAGTTTTGTCCGTCATCTGCGTAGGTTACATACATAATTTGGTGCGTTTTCGAGGGGCTTGTTGGTCCGTCACCCGACGAAGAAGATGGAGCAATAGATGGTTTCTGAGCAACGTCACAGATAGGATGCGCACAAGAAAACAGAGGAAAAGCATTATTGAACTATGAGAAGACGTGTGTTTTACGTACAAAACTCGACTTTTAATGCAGATTAGGTCAAGATATGGCGTGAAAGTGTCGGGGAAATATAATGTTTGAGTCCTGGTATTTGTTCGGTTGCAAAAATCAAACATTAATTCATGTGAACAGTTGAAAATGGTGAAAATAGAACAGTAGGCGTGACTGATCTTCAGAAAACCCTCCCAGATAACTTATTCAGGTTCAGTCTATGATTTATTTAGTCTTTCACCATGGTCACATGTAGGATTAAACCACGGCGGAGGCAGAAATTATTCCCGTATTCTAGTGGGAAGACTGTAATAGCAGCATCACCGCTGCGATCGGCTGCATGACATAAACTGTAAACACTGTGTGTGACAGCCGTCCTCTGCTGCTTAGACACGAACTTAAAAAAGAAGAAGAAACTGATGGTGGAGCCGTTGACGAACGTTCACGCGGCATAACGACGCATCCCGGAGATTTAGTACGAAGTACGGGGTCGTAAATCAGATGGCGTTTGAGTTTATACTGTTAGCTTGCTAGCAGTTAGCTAGTCTGTCTACTGTCCACCACGATCTCATCCACAATAAAGCAGAACGTTACACAAGCAGCGAAACTTACCGACAGCAATGCATGTTAGTCCCTAACAGCTGGAATCAGCTCCTTTCCAAACGTAGTGATGATGTCGTCTTTGCCTGGTTTAATCCAAACTAGTGAAAGTTGCTCCTGTATGGAGGAGGTGAGGACGACACGGAGCTGAACTGAACCTGCTGCAGGCTGCAGATTGTTGTGGCCTCTTTTGGTTTTAACAAAGAGTCTAAACGAAAGTTTAAGCCGCTTTCTAACTCAGGTTTTTCAGGCAAATTTCAAATGAGGTCCAACACGAATAATATCCATGTTTTAACAAGAAAAATGCCGTTTCCGGGTGATGACTCCCTTACCAAGTTAGTGTAATCGTGATAGAAATATAAAACAGCAAAGCAGCGTCGGTATTTTGTTATTTGTCATCAAAATACAGATTTATTCAATATAATTTAAAACACAACGATCTCTGTTTGTTTCGTCGGGTTACATTCACATTTTTATGAATGATATGAGTGCGTGTTTGGCCGTAGACTCCAATACAAAACAGGCCTTTTGCCCCCTGGTTGCCTAGCAACTGCCAATGTTTGTAAACGGGAAACCCATCTATACAACCGGAAACTGCGGGGTCAGTGTTGAGCTGTGGAGCTGATACAAACCAGAGAAGAAGAACAGGCACTGGACGAAAACAACACAACCACCGATGCTAAATTGCTCAGTAAAAGCACCTGGGAAAGAAAATGCCAAACAAACAGAGAAGAGCATCTGTAGACATGGATGGAGCTTTTGAGGGGAGGCTGTTCAAGTGTGTCCGAAAATACACTCATATCTACGTTACTGATGCCAAGTGGTAGGCCTAAACGATTTATTGTTTTCAGATCGAAAGTGCAATTTCAGACCACTCGAACATGTGATCGCCAAAGCTGCGGTTTTTCCAGCACTCCTGACTGACCCAGGATCTGCTCTGTCAACTGTTGTACACACACGCTACATGCCGTCTCTGTACCAGCCAACTAAGCTCACCAATCAGAAGTGGAATGTTAATCATGGACAGGTCAGCTAACCAATCAGCATCAGGGCTGGGATGCGCGTTTCATGCTGTGTAATCTTCAACCTCCTAAACCCCAAGGTCCCCCAATTGGGGCACCTTACAGATGCTGAACATTTAAAACTCTGTAGGGATTGGGTGGGTAATGTTTTCTACTCTTCATATTCTTCAAAAGCAAGAGGTGTTGCTCTACTTATCAATAAACACTTGAAGTTTCAATTAAATTCAGTTGAAAAGGATAAAAATGAAAGATTCTTGCTTGTAGACTGTGAAATAAACAGGAAAAAGATAACTTTGGTGAATATATATGGACCCAACTATGATGACCCACTGTTCTTTTAATAATTTGATTATGAAACTGGCTACAATTGGAGGCCAGTGTGTTGTGGGTGGAGACTTTAATTTGGTTTTAAATCCTCTTTTGGATCGATCATCACCCAAAACAACCTCATTATCAAAAGCAGCGATGGTACTAAATCAAGGTATGAAAGACATGGGCATATCCGACGTGTGGCGAAACCTTTAACGAAATCAGAAGAGTTTCTTTCTTTTCACCGATGCATAATACACATTCTAGAATTGACATGTTCCTCGTGCCTCAAAATATGATGCATATGGTGACAGATTGCTCTTATTTAGCGGCTACTTTCTCGGATCATAATCCTATCAAACTTTCCTGGACTTTTGATACTCCACAGTCCACAGCTTACAGATGGAGATTTAAAAATTACATGTTTAAAGACCCTGAATTCATCTCATATATGTCCACTAATGTTGAGATATTTCTTGAAGCCAACTCAAATTCCTCCTCACATTCCAACATTTGGGAGGCTCTTAAAGCCTATATGAGAGGTCAGATCCTATCATACAGTGCTCATAAGGTAAAAAAAAAATAGAGTGACACTAAATAAAATGGAAAGGGATATTAAAAAATTGGAACAGGACTACATTGCTACGAAAAAGGAGGAGCACCTCAATACATTAACCAAAATTAGGATGCAATATAATAATATATGTACCAGTAAGGAGAAAGCAGCCATGGCTAGAACTAAGTATCACTATTACGAATTTGGAAACAAAACAAGTAAACTCTTGGCCTGGCAAATTAGAAAGGAAATATCTGATAAATTCATCCATTCAATATTAACAGAGGATGGTAGACTCATCAGTGAATCAAAATGTATAAATGCAGAATTCAAACAATTCTATGAAGACTTGTATAAAACTGGGCAGGATGCTGACAATATTGGAGCAAAGAGATTTCTGGATGGCATAACACTTCCCAAATTACAGGATGAGGATAAAAAAACGGCTCGATGCAGATATATCAGAACAGGAAGTACTCCAAGCTATTAATTCCCTGCAAAATAATAAAACTCCTGGACCAGATGGTTTCTCTGCAGAGTACTATAAGGCCTTCTCAAAAAAAATACTAACCCCCCTCACGAACATGATAAAAGAAGCTCTAGAAAATAAGAAATTACCAGATTCACTGAAAATGGCAACAATAATACTGCTCCCAAAACCGGGTAAGGACAAACAGAAATGTGACTCATACAGACCCCGTAGCCTTTTAAATGCAGACTACAAAATACTATCCAAATTAATAGCTCTCAGGTTGGAAGAAATGATACCAAAGATAATACACGCTGACCAAACAGGCTTTGTTAAAAACAGGTATGGAGCAGATAATGTGCGGCGACTACTCCACATACTGAACACTGCTCAAAAAAGTCAAAATCCTATGCTAATAACGTCTTTGGATGCAAACAAAGCATTTGATAGGATAGAACCAAGCTTTCTTTTTCAGACTTTAGAGGCCATGGGCTTTGGAGAGAAATTTACTCACTTTGTTAAAACCCTTTTTAATGCCCCCAAAGCTAACGTTTTAACAAATGATACTCTGTCTGACACATTCTCTCTATCCAGGGGTTGCAGGCAAGGCTGTCCAAGCTCTCCCCTGAAATAAAAGTGCTACTGAATTCCAACCAGTTTTCTTTTAACCTATAAAGTTTTGGGCTTTGTGCTCTGGACACGAGCTCGATGCAGATTTATGCGGATCTCAGTAAAAGGAGACGAATAATCAGCTGGACTTGCTTCATGAACGGCATCAGCACACAGAAACTCTGTCCTCGTTATCTGGGACATTAGTTAAGCAACACAGTTAACCAGAAGTCCAGAAACGTGAGGAAAGTCATTGCTGCTGCTTGTCAAGCGGACATAAGAGGATGAGTACGTTTTGGCCAAAAATGTGCATCCAAACATCAGAAACGCGACGTGATTAAAACAATCATGGTAAAACCAGCGGATTATTTATGATGTAGGAGCGTTTTCTTCACCTCAAGATCAGGTGAAATCATGACAAAAATGAAGCCAAATGTAAAACCTGATATTGTTTAGATTTATTTTAAAACTTAATTACATTTCAATGCACATATGATTCCATGATAAATTACCCGGTTTGTATGTTTCACTTAACGTAACCTACATACAAGAACTGTAAAAAGAAAATATATTGATTTCTTATTTTGGTATTTTTCAGTGCATTGTGATGAGAAACAGTTTAAATATTAAAAATAGCACAGTAACGTCTTTTTTATACTGGACATTAAGTGTGTAAAGCAACATGCAGATTACCTGATTTGAAAAAGGCAGAAAGTGGAGTGATTAACTGTGGTAGAGGGAGGGAGGTCTGCAGGGGAATCTGAAAATCCCGGAGTTCCAGTGAATGTACATGCATTTTTTTAATAAATGCATTTGAAAGTGAGTAAATCTCACCTTTTATTGTCATCCTTGATTAAGAGTAATAGCTTTTAATGTTTTGATGATATAATGAAATTTTCTGTCTTGTTTGTAAATGTTATTGTACATTGTAAATATTATACTGAGGCTTGATTTGAAGAAAATCATTAATCAAATCGAAATTGCAATATCTCCCAGAAACATCGCAATTAGATTTTTTCCTGACATCGCTCAGCCCTACCAAGTGGTATAGACTCACATCTAAACAGGGAAATTAACTCTGAACTCAGCACTGCCGTCTCGTGGACAAACTGTTATGTCAAAACGCAGGAAGTATGAAAACGGTTACACAGGGCAACAAACGAAACACACGTCGACATTTATGTATGTAAGGGAGCATAAATGAGCCTCTAGTGTCCTCCAACCTGAGGGCCTTCCTCCACATTTGGTGAGTCTCCTTCAGGTCTTCTGGTGAACTTTTCCATCAACAGTGTCATATCATTCATAAAGTCTAGCTCTGTGGAGTGCTGAGATGACAGTGGTCCTGAGGGCTGGTCAAGCAGTCAGGGTTTCATTTGGTCTCTGTGTTGTCCAGTCTGAGGGCCTTTTCACATGGCGTGCTCGGGCCCGTGCCTGGCCCGGTATCGTTGATTCTTGTGTTGCGTTCTGAGGGCCTTTTCACATGGCGTGCTCGGGCCCGTGCCTGGCCCGGTATCGTTGATTCTTGTGTTGCGTTCTGAGGGCCTTTTCACATGGCGTGCTCGGGCCCGTGCCTGGCCCGGTATCGTTGATTCTTGTGTTGCGTTCTGAGGGCCTTTTCACATGGCGTGCTCGGGCCCGTGCCTGGCCCGGTATCGTTGATTCTTGTGTTGCGTTCTGAGGGCCTTTTCACATGGCGTGCTCGGGCCCGTGCCTGGCCCGGTATCGTTGATTCTTGTGTTGCGTTCTGAGGGCCTTTTCACATGGCATGCTCGGGCCCGTGCCTGGCCCGGTATCGTTGATTCTTGTGTTGCGTTCTGAGGGCCTTTTCACATGGCGTGCTCGGGCCCGTGCCTGGCCCGGTATCGTTGATTCTTGTGTTGCGTTCTGAGGGCCTTTTCACATGGCGTGCTCGGGCCCGTGCCTGGCCCGGTATCGTTGATTCTTGTGTTGCGTTCTGAGGGCCTTTTTACATGGCGTGCTCGGGCCCGTGCCTGGCCCGGGATCGTTGATTCTTGTGTTGTGTTCTGAGGGCCTTTTCACATGGCGTGCTCGGGCCCGTGCCTGGCCCGGTATCGTTGATTCTTGTGTTGCGTTCTGAGGGCCTTTTCACATGGCGTGTTCGGGCCCGTGCCTGGCCCGGTATCGTTGATTCTTGTGTTGCGTTCTGAGGGCCTTTTCACATGGCGTGCTCGGGCCCGTGCCTGGCCCGGTATCGTTGATTCTTGTGTTGCGTTCTGAGGGCCTTTTCACATGGCATGCTCGGGCCCGTGCCTGGCCCGGTATCGTTGATTCTTGTGTTGCGTTCTGAGGGCCTTTTCACATGGCGTGCTCGGGCCCGTGCCTGGCCCGGTATCGTTGATTCTTGTGTTGCGTTCTGAGGGCCTTTTCACATGGCGTGCTCGGGCCCGTGCCTGGCCCGGTATCGTTGATTCTTGTGTTGCGTTCTGAGGGCCTTTTCACATGGCGTGCTCGGGCCGATGCCTGGCCCGGTATCGTTGATTCTTGTGTTGCGTTCTGAGGGCCTTTTTACATGGCATGCTCGGGCCCGTGCCTGGCCCGGTATCGTTGATTCTTGTGTTGCGTTCTGAGGGCCTTTTCACATGGCGTGCTCGGGCCCGTGCCTGGCCCGGTATCGTTGATTCTTGTGTTGCGTTCTGAGGGCCTTTTCACATGGCGTGCTCGGGCCCGTGCCTGGCCCGGTATCGTTGATTCTTGTGTTGCGTTCTGAGGGCCTTTTTACATGGCGTGCTCGGGCCCGTGCCTGGCCCGGTATCGTTGATTCTTGTGTTGCGTTCTGAGGGCCTTTTCACATGGCGTGCTCGGGCCCATGCCTGGCCCGGTATCGTTGATTCTTGTGTTGCGTTCTGAGGGCCTTTTCACATGGCGTGCTCGGGCCCGTGCCTGGCCCGGTATCGTTGATTCTTGTGTTGCGTTCTGAGGGCCTTTTCACATGGCATGCTCGGGCCCGTGCCTGGCCCGGTATCGTTGATTCTTGTGTTGCGTTCTGAGGGCCTTTTTACATGGCGTGCTCGGGCCCATGCCTGGCCCGGTATCGTTGATTCTTGTGTTGCGTTCTGAGGGCCTTTTCACATGGCGTGCTCGGGCCCGTGCCTGGCCCGGTATCGTTGATTCTTGTGTTGCGTTCTGAGGGCCTTTTCACATGGCGTGCTCGGGCCCATGCCTGGCCCGGTATCGTTGATTCTTGTGTTGCGTTCTGAGGGCCTTTTTACATGGCGTGCTCGGGCCCGTGCCTGGCCCGGTATCGTTGATTCTTGTGTTGCGTTCTGAGGGCCTTTTCACATGGCGTGCTCGGGCCCGTGCCTGGCCCGGTATCGTTGATTCTTGTGTTGCGTTCTGAGGGCCTTTTCACATGGCGTGCTCGGGCCCGTGCCTGGCCCGGTATCGTTGATTCTTGTGTTGCGTTCTGAGGGCCTTTTCACATGGCGTGCTCGGGCCCATGCCTGGCCCGGTATCGTTGATTCTTGTGTTGCGTTCTGAGGGCCTTTTTACATGGCGTGCTCGGGCCCATGCCTGGCCCGGTATCGTTGATTCTTGTGTTGCGTTCTGAGGGCCTTTTCACATGGCGTGCTCGGGCCCATGCCTGGCCCGGTATCGTTGATTCTTGTGTTGCGTTCTGAGGGCCTTTTTACATGGCGTGCTCGGGCCCGTGCCTGGCCCGGTATCGTTGATTCTTGTGTTGCGTTCTGAGGGCCTTTTCACATGGCGTGCTCGGGCCCGTGCCTGGCCCGGTATCGTTGATTCTTGTGTTGCGTTCTGAGGGCCTTTTCACATGGCGTGCTCGGGCCCGTGCCTGGCCCGGTATCGTTGATTCTTGTGTTGCGTTCTGAGGGCCTTTCACATGGCGTGCTCGGGCCCGTGCCTGGCCCGGTATCGTTGATTCTTGTGTTGCGTTCTGAGGGCCTTTTCACATGGCGTGCTCGGGCCCGTGCCTGGCCCGGTATCGTTGATTCTTGTGTTGCGTTCTGAGGGCCTTTTCACATGGCATGCTCGGGCCCGTGCCTGGCCCGGTATCGTTGATTCTTGTGTTGCGTTCTGAGGGCCTTTTCACATGGCGTGCTCGGGCCCATGCCTGGCCCGGTATCGTTGATTCTTGTGTTGCGTTCTGAGGGCCTTTTCACATGGCGTGCTCGGGCCCGTGCCTGGCCCGGTATCGTTGATTCTTGTGTTGCGTTCTGAGGGCCTTTTTACATGGCATGCTCGGGCCCGTGCCTGGCCCGGTATCGTTGATTCTTGTGGTGCGTTCTGAGGGCCTTTTTACATGGCGTGCTCGGGCCCATGCCTGGCCCGGTATCGTTGATTCTTGTGTTGCGCTTCTGAGGGCCTTTTACATGAGCATGCTCGGGCCCGTGCCTGGCCCGGTATCGTTGATTCTTGTGTTGCGCTCTGAGGGCCTTTTCACATGGCGTGCTCGGGCCCGCGCCTGGCCCGGTATCGTTGATTCTTGTGTTGCGGGCCTCCTGAGGGCCTTTTTACATGGCGTGCTCGGGCCCGTGCCCGCCCGGCATCGTTGATTCTTGTGTTGCGTTCTGGGCCTTTCCACATGCATGCTCGGGCCCGTGCCTGGCCCGGTATCGTTGATTCTTGTGTTGCGTTCTGAGGGCCTTTTCACATGGCGTGCTCGGGCCCGTGCCTGGCCCGGGGATCGTTGATTCTTGTGTTGCGTTCTGAGGGCCTTTTACATGGCTGCTCGCCCGTGCCCTGGGCCGCGTGTCCGTTGACTTCTCCTGCCCCCCCCCCCCCCTTTCCTGAGGGCCTTTTCACTGGCGTGCTCGGGCCCGTGCCTGGCCCGGTATCGTTGATTCTTGTGTTGCGTCCTGAGGGCCTTTTTACATGGCGTGCCGGGCCCGTGCCTGGCCCGGTATCGTTGATTCTTGTGTTGCGTTCTGAGGGCCTTTTCACATGGCGTGCTCGGGCCCGTGCCTGGCCCGGTATCGTTGATTCTTGTGTTGCGTTCTGAGGGCCTTTTCACATGGCGTGCTCGGGCCCATGCCTGGCCCGGTATCGTTGATTCTTGTGTTGCGTTCTGAGGGCCTTTTCACATGGCGTGCTCGGGCCCATGCCTGGCCCGGTATCGTTGATTCTTGTGTTGCGTTCTGAGGGCCTTTTCACATGGCGTGCTCGGGCCCGTGCCTGGCCCGGTATCGTTGATTCTTGTGTTGCGTTCACATGCCAGTGTTTGAACCAGGCTCGGGCACACTTGGTGATTTCAGTGCCAGAACATTATGCGGCAGTGTTGCGGAAACTTCGCTGATAGCTAACAACCGAGGAAGCAACAAACTCTTACGTCACCATCCAAGCAACGGGTTAGTTTATAAACAAGGAAGGAAACTCGTTTGGTTACTTGGAGAGATTTCTTGTCTGCTATGGATGCAAGCTGGGGATGTAAAATCAGCCGCTGTCAATCAACGATAGACGATCCGATCGCCCGAGAGGCGTGCACAGTTACGCCATCATCATGATAAAAAAAAAAAAAAAAAAATGCCCGGTGGTTTTGCGGCTCATCTGCCTGAGCCTCCTCTTAGTAATTTCCACTTTAAAGTTATACCGTGTAACTTTTGGCCACTATGGGCACTGAACCTGTAACTGCCCACAGGCGCCACAACTGTCTCAAAATAAAACAGACTCAATCTGTGTTTTGGAAAAGTGTTGCAGACCACTTTGAAAAGCTGATTTTTAAGTCATCAAGCCATTAATCAAAGCGCTCCAGGTTACATGATCCAATGAGAGACGGCCCGCCCCAGAGAAGTTACAATGCCTGGTTTTTGAGAATAGCAGCCCCCTCGGAGCAACAACATGCAACAGGTGCTCTATATTGACCGCAGAAATCAGCTATAGTTACTTATATTATTAATAATGTTAGAATATAATGTATCATAATATTTGGCTAACATTGGGTTCAAAAGTTACACGGTATCACTTTAAGCTCCTTGTTTGAAGTGACAGCTATGTTGGCAGCTGTAAGCAGTTATTTACTGAGTCTGTGTAAGATAGAAGTATCGGCGGCTTAAAATTTAATTTTGGTTTGGATTTTTGTGTGGAGTATGTCATTTACGCTGATGTCTCAATTTAATAAAGTTATTGTTCAAATATATGCGCGAATTATTTATTTTGTGACTAAAAAGAAAGATAATATAGCACTACTTGTGGCGCAGGGACGTGTTTGGTAAACAAGCAAGAAGATGAACAAAGGAGACAGTGAGAGCCCGCGGCGCGCACCTCCGCAGAAAAGTGAGGAGGAAAAAAAAGAAAACAGCGGAATTAAGATTTGATTATTCATTCGGCTGCGCAGATCAATGAGCTCTGTATGCAGACATGATGCTCCTCTAGAAACAGATAAGTAGCCCACACAGCTATGCAGTCCTCAGCTGTGCAGATCAATGAGCTCTGTATGCAGACATGGTGCTCCACTAGAAACAGATAAGTAGCCCACACAGCTATGCAGTCCTCAGCTGTGCAGATCAATGAGCTCTGTATGCAGACATGGTGCTCCACTAGAAACAGATAAGTAGCCCACACAGCTATGCAGTCCTCAGCTGCGCAGATCAATGAGCTCTGTATGCAGACATGGTGCTCCACTAGAAACAGATAAGTAGCCCACACAGCTATGCAGTCCTCAGCTGCGCAGATCAATGAGCTCTGTATGCAGACATGGTGCTCCATTAGAAACAGATAAGTAGCCCACACAGCTATGCAGTCCTCAGCTGCGCAGATCAATGAGCTCTGTATGCAGACATGGTGCTCCACTAGAAACAGATAAGTAGCCCACACAGCAGAGCGCAGTTCTGGAGATTTTTCTTAAACATCTTATGGCAGTAAATTAATTAAGTCGTCTTAAAGATTGCCATTTAAAAAAAGATCATGATCATCCCCTTCGATCACTGACACACGATCCGATCGAAAATCACTCCATCCTTAATGCAGCCAGACACACATATTTTGCATTGGCTTTTTTAAACCACCGATTACAATTAAATGGAGAAGATTAATGACAGCAAAGATAAACATGCCGGTAGGGTCGAGTCTTGATTTGGTCACTGCCGCTTGTTGGATGAGTAGCCCAGATGTCACATCTGGCACGGCCTGGATTGTGTTCACAACGCATTTTTCCCTGCCCGAGCACGGGTGGCCCGGGTCCTGGACCACCTCTCGACCTGGGCCACCCTGGCCTGGCCTGTTTGTTTTCACATGGACAAAATTTGTGGTCATGTGGCCTTGTGAAAAGGGCCTGAGAGTTGCGGGGGACGTTCTTCTCTAAACAAGTTTGTTGTGGTGTCCTCTTTTTATCAGGTGATGATGGATGTGCTCTGTTTCAGTTTAATATGTTTTAGTAACCCAACCCTGGCTTGTTCTTCTCGGTTCAATTCATAATTAACTCCTTTCCTGTCTTAAAGAAATGAAATGAAATGAAAAATACTTTATTGTAAATAAAGTATGTAAAAATGTAGAAATGTAAAAATCCTTCATGCCAGTTTTTGGTGTCTGCCGAAAAACAGCTCATTTATTTTCATTCAAGTATAAATTATTAATGTGATGACTGACGGATGTGCTGGACATGAAAATTTCTATACACAGATAAATGGCATAGACCAGGTCTGAAGTGTGAGTGAAGCTGTATTTTTCATCTCAATGTTGAACTCTTTCGCTTCAGAGTCTTGTTAGTTCCCAGTTTTCTACTGATGAAGTGTCCCGGAGCACTTGTATCATGTACGTTTTTCTTGGACGTCTGATGCAGGTATCCGTTGTAGAAATCAGCTGCTGTCAGTCGTTTCTTCAGGAGAACAGCTCTGAATCCCACCCAGCCATCCTGAAACGCAAAACAAACCACTCAGCTGCCAGAAGACTGAAAACGAAAAGGTAAAAAACAAAAAGAAATCTCACCTTCGGGCCATTTCTGAAAAACACCTGTGATTATTACAGGGATAGAGTAAAAACATGTTGTTTGACTGAAATTTTTCCCAGGCCATTTCATATGTCCCGGCCATCAATGCACCCGCTGCGCCACACTTTAACAACCTCCTGTCTGCTATTTGGCCGCTTAGCATCATTTCTAAGTAAAACTGTTAAATGCTGCTTCAGCCCTTCAGTTCTCGTATGCAACATTTAAGTTGTCAGACGACTTTAACTTTCTACACTATATACTACTAACGGCATTTTAGAAGAATAAAATCTAACAGTTTTGTCAGTTTGCTGTAAGGTAATTCAGTACTGTCTGTTTCAATTTATCCTGTCACTGTGTTTTTAACTAAATGGGTGGGTGACACGCCTGAATTTTCTGCCAGGTGTCAAAGTATTTTTTTCCCCCCTTTACATCTATCCAAAAATTTTTGAACTATTCAGATGATTTTTATTTTTCCTCAGTTTGTCATGTATTCTTACAAATAAAATATCATCTATAAATCTTTTCTACACAAGTTTTATTCATCTTAGAACACCTAACAAATCAGAAGAAATAAGTTTAAATGTGCCAGCTGTGCCAGGGAAAGAGGCCTGGACATATCAGCACAGAACTTCTGTAAATTTAGTTTTAGTTCCAGTGAAAACAAAGGTATGTAAATTTAATGGAGTTTTCAGTGTAGATTCTCATCAATTTGTCTTTAATTTTTGTAGCTCTTCCTTTAGATATACTGTATGGTTGGCTGCTGTAAACATTTATTCTACAGACTAGAACAGATAGTTTTTAAAGCTACAGAAAAGTCAATAAAACCAATCATTTACATGATAACTGGCTATAGTGGTATTTTCATGGCTTGATGAAAATACCACTGACTCTGACTAGTAAATCAATGATATGACTTTGTTCTAGTAACAGATACTATCCGTTTTATAATAAAGTATTTTAACTTTGACCATATGATGAAACCAAGAGAGATCACAAAATCAGAAACTGAACATCAGGTCCGATGACGTCTGGTCAGAATAACTTCATCCGACATTTAGGCTGCGGCTCCGATAAAAGTTTATACAGAAGCTGTTTTTACAGATGGGTTATTCATCTATACTCAGTTCAGCTTTAGTAATGTCGAAACGAAACATTACATGTTAAATCTCCTTTGGCTTAGGAGCGTGCTGATGGCAGCTTCAGTATCTACAGGCTGTTTAAACCAGCTACAACCTCACTTGCAAAATAGAAACAAAAAGAGCAGTTAATAAGCTTCATCTGGGTTTATTTAATCTTTTCTCAATCTTTAGTCACGCAGCTGGTTCACTTGAGTAATTGTATTTAATATATCATGTACACAATAAACTAAAAACATAAACTAGTTGCTAGTGGCTCCACAGTCAGTTTCTGAGTGTCGGTTATGTTTCATGTCCGTGACACTGAGGCCGTCATCATAACTGATGAACCGGGAGACAAAACTTAAAACCATGAAAACAAACAGATGAAGGTCGTATTATGATGCAGCCATGGTTTGGTTTCATGAATAGCAGATACGGTACGTTTATACCGCTCACTGTAACGAGGATCTCCACTACGCTGTAACGTTACTGTAGTACAGGCTTCTCTACTGCGCTGCTGAAGCCAGAGAAACGCACAGCGGTGACAGCGGATGGTAACGTTGAACTTTCATTACATTCAGAATGACTCTAATCTCAACCGAACATCATTTAATGGCAACGTTAATAAGCAGTGAACAGACACTCACCAAAGCTGCTGTCTGACGACGTTACCAGCAATCATTTAGAGTTGGAAAAGTTGGTTCACAGATGACGAAATGAAATGAAATGAAAAATACTTTATTCATCCCCGAAGGGAAATTCAGGATTGTAAAAGCTCACTTTTTTTTTTTTTAATAAACAAAAAAGTCGGTCAGTCTTGTTCTTCAGGGTGATGCTGCTGGCAGGAATGAATTCCTGTATCTCTTCGTCCTACAGTGAACCTGACGCAGCCTCCCACTGAACACACTCTGATGATTCTTCACCGTGTTGTGGAGAGGATGGGAAGTGTCCTCCATAACACCACCAATTCCACCCCCCCCCCCCATGCAGCCATTCCTCAGTCTCAGGTGTTTTAGCCAAACTTGGACAGGTACATGTAAACACGCGCCATACCGGAGGATACACTGACCCGCCCTCTTCTGTTTCTGATTGGCTAATGTTGTAGCTTTCCCAGGTTTCATTGGTTGAGAGTTTCTGTCGGTCATAACTTAAAAAGTCTAAATGTAACCGCAATAAAAAAGCAAGAGGGTCTATTTTTTCCTTTAATTTTCCAATTGACGGAAATCTGTCCACAGACGGAAAACTTTAATCCCTGTTATTAACATTTAAGGTCAAAGTTCAACAATAACTATGTAGTAAAAAGATGTGGACAAACCTTACAGCAGACAGCCAGGACATCAGACTCCTTCAGGTAGGACACCGAGCCGGGGATGGCCTTCTGCTGCTGATCTAATGACAGGTGACAACTGAGGGTCAAAGGTCAGGCCACCGTTCATCTGAGGGGTGTTTTTATGTCAGCGTCTCCTTCATGCGACCAATGTGGTGCCTACTTGGTAAACCATGAGCAGCTAATCAGTATGGATCTGGGGTCCTACAGGACCTTAGGAAGAAGTATTATAGACATTAGGACTTTCAGCCAAACAGGTGCAGATGTTCTTCCGGTGTTTCAGGACTCTACTTGGTTGCATGAAGGAGACACTGACATAAAAACACCCCTCATGTGACCAATGGACAGGAACATTGTTCTCTGTAGGTTCTGTGGTAATTAGTTTGTCCATGGAAGCGCACCGAGTCTGAAACATCACTTTAAACCAGGGGGGTCAAACTGGTTCAGAAAGGGCCGTGTGGCTGCAGGTTTTCATTCCAGCCCAGCAGGAGCACATCAGACTCCACTCATCTCATCAAGTCTTCAGGTTAAGACTGGACTTGCTTTCTCTGAGTGCTTTTCTAGTTTTTCATGCTTTTCATGCTTGTCGTATTTTATGATATATATTTGACAGATTCATTCAGGTGTTGTCATGAAAGCCATATATTGCCCCGTTATTATTATTGTTATTTGTCATTATTTATTTTTATTTGTTATTTGTATTATTTAAATCTGTAATCTGATCTGTGTTCTGTCTGTGATTCTGTGATTTTTTATAGGTGTTCTCAAATGAAAACCTTTTGTCTGAAGAAGGGCAGAAGCCCAAAACATCATTCATTAAATCATTTTGAGGAGCACTCCCTGGTGTGCGGTTCCCTATTCCTCTAAGGCAGGGGTCGGCAACCCAAAATGTTCAAAGAGCCATATTGGACCAAAAAAAACGAAAAACAAATCTGTCTGGAGCCGCAAAAATGTAAAAGTCTTAAAGGCCTCCTTCCACTGAAAACCCGTTTAACTTGCTCCTTCTGAAATACGGAGGGTTTCCCCTTGTTTACTTACACATGCTGACTTGCTAGCGTTGCGTTCCCTCCAGTCGGCTGTGCTTTCTCATCAGAGAAACAATACGAAGAAAAGAGCGAATCTGGAACAGCCTCGCACTTCTACGTAACATTGCAAATAGCGTATCCCACGTGGGGTTTCTATCTGTCCATTGGAAGGCAGGTAACCCTCCACTACACACTAGAAGTAAAGACGGCACGGCTGTAGCTTCGGAGTTGAGAAGCTAATTAGCTAACTGTTTGTTAGCATGGTGGAACAAACTTGTTTGTCGGCTCTATTTCCTGTCTGTAACGAAATAAGAGCGGAGGGCGGAGCTTCCTTCATACACTGATGGGAGGCAGCCAATCAGACGGAAATTCATGAGAAGGACCCGGAAAAGCTGCTGTTGGACCACAAGCCTCTCTTCTAGTATACAAATACAGCTGGATACAAAGATACCAGAAGGTTTTTTTAAACAGAAACGATGCAGAATGCATTCAATAATAATGGAGAACACAGAAATATTAATGACATTGTGGTTTAATAACGGTCTGGAAGGACCTCAGGGAACTTCTGGTTCAACTTAGTTTACTGGAAAATAGGAGTACATTTTGAGATAGGCCAGCTACAGCCAGCAATGATGGAGACAGTTTCCCTAGAGAATATTAGAAGCCTTATTTCACCATTAGAGTAGAGATAAACACTAGACACAGCCAAGAACAGATAGTTGATTAATGAAGCTTTAGATGGGAACAGGTCGCTATGACCCATCCAGTGTTTGCAAAGGATAACACATTCCAGACTCGATATTCATGTTCCAGTGAACAACATTGTTTATATGAATATATTTCACCACATAGCAACTTGCACTTGGATCTGACTTTACCAAACTTGGAGTTGTAGTCCCAGAAATAAGGAGTGGTCAGTATTATCTAGGAGTCAGTTACGGTTAAGGACCACATTACCCAGATTGCTTAGCGACAGCCACTGAGGGATAAATTCAGTGCAGCCCACAGCTGGTGAGGGAAGAGAGCCCCGGGAAGAAGCACAGACAAGTTTGGAAGAAGCTCGTGCGTGTCCAGGGACAGTCAGCTCAGCAACTCAGAGTCAGCCAAACATCTCCGTTTGTACTTTTATAGACAAAGTATCTAGCCTGTAATAAACGTGAGTAACCTAAGTCGGTTGTCAGCGTCTTCACTCACCCGGTCCGTCCAGACCTGAGGTTTTCCACTGCGCATCCACTTAACACTCAACAGGTCGGTACAGCTGAGAAACTGTCTTATCACTCGAAAAGGTTAGATGTCTATTGAGCCACAACGAACATGCTCTTCTGAATATAGAGTTGGAAGTCCTTATTTCCAACGACAGTTTGGTGACCTTTTCGACGTGAGGCAAATATATAGACTAATAGCCTTTTTCCCACAGTTTTGGCAACCCTTTCGACGTTTGGCAATATTATAAACTAACAATCTTTTTTCTCTTTTTCTCCCTGCCTTCATCCGACACGGAAATCTCGCCAAACACTGAGCGGACACACTCCAGACGTTTGTAAAGCGAAAAGTGGACTACGGCATTTTTATAACGGTCGGTAAGGACATCCAGGAAAAAAAAAGGAGGACGAAATAACGGTAAGACAGATATGCATGAGTGATTCTGTGAAGAGAACAAGTTGCTTCAAGGTCTGGTTTTAGCCTAGCAAAAGGTAAATTGTATAGAAGTACAACAATGCCAAAAAACTGTTAATTATTAACTTATATTTTCAATGGTAAGGGTCCCCGTGGTACCGAACCACGAAGAAATGTGCGGCGTGAATACAGTTTATGTTTAAATCTAGACCGCGTGTACAGTCTAAGATTTTTTCGATTTTCTCGGAGTGAACACGACTCGGACGGTGTTCTAGATACGCGTATCTACTAAATCTAAATTTGGTGCAGTAAAGGAGACGTCCTTGTGATATATGGAAGAGTCGCCGTAGATGTAGAAAAGTACGAAGCACCTCGTTTTCCTGACATCAAATGCCGTGGAATTTATAAGTTAACAAGGAGTAAGAAGACTAATTTACAGTAATCCTGAAAATTGTAGGAGTTAATAACCCAAATAAAAAACTAAAGTTACCAACACGATATTTGTCGGCTGATGGATTCGCCTATGGCTCGCAATAGCTGAAAAATAATGAAACACTTTTGTGTATTTACTACCAAGAAAATCCAAAACTATAATTACTGCATGTTTCATCTAAGCACTGAAGTACTAACAAATATATTGACACAAAAAATCAAATAATTTACTAAACAATTATAAGAACAAAACAAACAAATTTAAAAACAGAAATAGATAAATATGGTGAGAGTTTGTACAAGTTTCATCCGAGGGAGTGTCACAGTTAGTAAATTAAAGTGTCGGCATTACAGATAGGAAAAGGCAGAAAGCTGTTCATTTCCCCTTTTCCTTATCTCTCGCTGACACATAAATATTTCAATTAATAATAATTAAGCTAATAATTTCAAACAAATTTACAGATCCCAAATTATCAAAAATTACTTGATATAACCCAGTTGCTTAAAAAATAATTAAAAGATAATTTAACCAAATCAAGATACAATGGCTGAAAGAAATGTTACTGCTGTTGAACAATTAACAAAATTGAAAACATGAAAACGTAACGAAACCGTGAAATCTAAACAAGAGATTTACAGCTTTAGGACCTTTTTCACAGACACAGAAAGACAGAACAAACATACCCCAGCTTAGATGAGCTAAAGACAGATTACCAAAGTGACAATGAGACATTCACAGACACACAAGAACAAAAGAAATATACAATAATGATGTAAGAAAAATGATAGCTGAGATAGAAAATGCATCTGCTAGCACATCAGTTAAAGCCGAATATTAAAGGAAAATCTACAACTGATAAAGAACAACAGACAAAGCCTAAAAAACTAAACAACTACCAAAAAGTTACCTACTAAGACATGTCTCACAAGAAAAGCTGCTGAAACAAAGAATGCCATGAAAAAGAAAAGAAATGAACTGTGATAATGGACATTTTGAAGCAAAATCCACTCTGAAACCACAAAATGAAAATGCTGAAGAAGAGTGTGAAGTAAATTGGAGGGTAACATAACCCTTAAATCAAAGTCAAACTGCATGAGAAATGTACCAGACACTATAACTGATGATGAAAATCAGTATAACAAAGAACATGGAGATGCTGCAGCAATTAACCCATTGCTTGTCCGAAACAATGCATTCCAACACACTCCTGAAACTTTGTTGATCTAACTGCATTGATGAACATTTTGCCAAACCCTTTTTTCTGGGAAACACCGTTTTATCACAAAGCTGCAGAAAAACACAGCAAGCAGATTTTTGAACATTTGGAGACATTTAAGCGATTCTGAGAAAGTTATCTCAGCCAATGAACTGACTGAACTTTTTTGAAAATGCTAACCTACAAGGTTATTTAACCATCCAAGCCAATGATGCTGATTTTTTTTTTCAACCAGCATGCAAATGTACTGTGGGATGGAATATGGAGAAGATGATAAAGGAAATTACCATTTTGCAATACAAGACAAGCTGAATGATGTTGGAATATTGACAATGAACATTGATCTGTTATTGATAATGTCACAGATTGCTGTGGGAAACCACAGGAACAAAAAGGAGGACAGACAGACAGAGCTGAAAAACCAAACCAGCACAGCTGTCATCTCAACAGGTGATCTATGTACAACTGGAGGACAGACCTCCTGCTGGCATCGTTCCAAACCAGCAGTGGAGGAGACGCCAACAAGCTATTCGATCAGAGCCAAGGTAGGCTGCAGTTCACACAGAGACATTTTCTGAACCCTGAAGTCTGCAGAGCCTGAAACCTGGCCACCCCACATCACAGTGCAGAAGCCCTGTGACTTGCAGAACGTGTGACGAGATGAGTCACATGTCAAAAGACTGCCCACAAAGACCATCACATCCCTGTTGATGTCACTGTCCAACAAAGAACTGTGAATATTTCAAAATACTTGAGTGACTCTGCCCCATCAACCTTCTGAGGCAGAAATGCTTTCTGCCATTTTGAACTTTGCCATCATGTGTACCAAAAGAGGGAACCAGTCTACAAAAGCTACAGCTAATACATGACATCATGTACCAGCAACAATCTGATATTTTTTCTTTTTTGGCTTGAAAACTTAACCCCTTCTGTCATTTCAGCTGCAGAAACGTGGACAAAGTTCATACTAGAGAAGTATCCTGATGCACGAAAGCCACGTATTCCAACTCATGGCAAACTCTGAAATACTTCAAAGCTGGAGTTGGAGCTCCACACAAAGATAAATTAGAAAAATGGACATTTACATCTCTGCTCTGTATGTTTCAGAAAGAGCAGCAATAGAGACTTGAACATATCTGAGTATCTGAAAACACAGCATGACATTCCAAACAGCTACCCTCACATCACATTGTTTGTAAACAACAACTACACTTCAAAACATCTAAGATTTATGGTGTTTAGAGCCAGACAACAAGAATTTTTGTAAAATAAACATGCCATTTTGTTTATGAAACACAAAACCATGATTGTCTAAAAGCTGTCCATCTCCTGTACAGGTCAAGCAACGCCAACCGTCATTTTTCTACCGTGCCAAGCGAACTCCAACGTCGAAAACGCGAAGTTAAGATTCGAAATGTTAACTCGAGTACCAGATCATCTCTGGGCAAAAAATCTGCGACTGGTAAGTGTTAATTTAAAACCTAACTGCACACTGCCATGGACAACACTCAATACAAACTCCCACCAGAAGAAAAAGAAAAAGAAACTCTTTAAAGGTATTGGTAAAACACAAGCATAATAACATTGTATTACGATGATTTAATAATTTACAAATTGCTAGTGATAACAAACAGTAGTGCTTTCAGGACACATGCACCGTCCTGTGTTCCCTGCAGACGAGGGACACAGAATTTCACTCTAAAAAACTGCAGCTGTGCCAGCTCCAAGTCGAGTACTTGAGCCGGAGAATATCCAACGGTAAAAACAAATCCTGCAACAATGCATCCGAGAAATTAGCAATGTCTTCAAAACCAAAAACAGTAAAGCACATGCTAACCTTCTTGTATGATGATTATTGTGCAGAAGAGATTGAAAACTACTTTAAGATGTACAGCCAATCAGAGACATGATTTAAAAAGCGCTGGTTAAAAATCGCGCCCTCATACAACCCCTGATTTAGCAATACCAGATTACACAGCCTAGTTCATTCTCTATGCTTGCTGTAGGAACTGCCATGCATGTGGAAATATAGCACAAAAACCGGTAGTGGCTAGAAACCACAGTGGAGTTCTATAGTTACGCGTTGAGTACTGTTGAACTAGGTCTACCATCGTGTTACCAATATCTAGCAGCGGCAGAAAAGATGTACACAAAAGCTTCAGCTGTGACGATGGGGTACGAGATCGTGGTGTTGACTAAGCATAAACTGATAAGTTTGTTGGAAAAAGATCATTTGCACTTACGCATTACCAGTTAAAGGGGAGTCTCACGATTGTTTGGCTGTTTTTTGATGAAGACACAAAACCATGACCAGACCTGAAGGCAACACCTTTACAGACAAATGAAAATCTTCTCTTCACAAGATGGGTCATGCTATCGGTCAAACGACAGCCTGAAATCAAGCTACGCAATAGTACAGTATGTCAGAAACACCGACACATTTCATCTTGTTGACAGCGCGAAACTAACAAATACTTGCTCTGCACAACGCCGAATTAAAAGCACTAATCTGCGCGTTAAAACATTCTAAAGGTAATGACGTGAGCATCTTTACTGACTCTGAGTATGCTTCTGCTCTCTGTCACCTGGACAACCAACTTTGGGCACGAGAGACAATTCAAACACTCTGATAACACACCCATAAAACAAAAAACAAAAGCCGAACTAATGCATAAACTGTTACAAACTTTGTTGCTTCCCAGAACTGCTACAACTGTAAAAATTCCACGCAAAAGGGATTATAAATTGTAACTGCCAGAAATATACAAGCAAACATTTAAGCCAAATTTCCATGGAGTTCTGAAAGTCAAGAAGAAGAATGACATTTTTTTTTTTATGTTTTTGACATGCAATGTGGGCACAAAAGTCTGTTTACAGTTTGGAGTGTAAGAGGTGCTTCCAAGACGAAACAGGACTGTGGAGAACACGTGATGAGTTCACAGTCATTTTCACTGAACTGTTGAAAAATGCTGCTTAAGGAAACACATTCTACCAGTTATGAGTCACGACCAGAGATTGGCAGAAGAATCCGGAACCCCGGATTCTGGGAGCTGCTTTTCTTCTTTCTTTTTTACAGAACCAAATTGACTGTGTGATCAGCCCCATGGATTATGAGCCCTGACCAGCGCCTCTTCCAGCATTCGCAGGAACTGTGCGTTTGTGGGTTCTGCATATTCGACAGATCGTCCCAGTCTTGCAGAAGGAGGAGGTCATTCCACGATCGCCATAGACAGGATCCGAGGACTGTCGACGGAGATGTCCAGGATCGCACATGAAACCAAAGCCCCGCTCATCTGGTGAACATCTGCATTCGATCCAAGAGGGAAGTAGCGTAACCCAATTCGGACTGGATTGTGGAACCACAATATTATTTAGCTGTGTTCAGCTGTTGTCTTGTTCCACTAGGTCTGTCATAACACCTACGACCGAGGCTGTCATGTTGCCTCAATTGAAAGACGCAGCTGGCTCTGGACTTCCAAACATGCTACATCACGACAATCCAGCCGTGGACGGCGATCTGGACAGTGAGGACGAGTAAACGCAGGGCGGATATGCCTCACAGCTCTCACTGCATTTTGCCGCACCACTGCCTACACTGTGTTCGTATAATGTGAAATAAAGGATTCAGTAAATGTTGAAGTATGTGACTGCTCCCAGCCTGACACCTTGCAATCTGCCAGGTGCTCAGTCTCGGTGCTGTCTAATTGTGATTGATTTGTGTTATTTTAGTTAGCTACTGGCTGCGTGTCATAGCTTAGTCTTATAATTTGGTGTTTCAATTTAAGTGTCATAGCTTAGTCTTATAATTTAGTGTTTTAGTTTAACTGTCATAATTAGTGTTTTAGTTTATAGTTTAACTGTCATAGTTTAAGTATCTAATTGTCAAAATTAGACTCGTAATTAAGTATCAGTTAAATATCTAGTTAAATATATAGTTTAATGTCTTAGTTTAGTAATTTATTAAATATAATATTCAGCAAATCTTACACCTGATTGCTTAGCTGCTACATTTGATTGTGTTTGTAAAAAGACAAAATGTTAAAAAAGGAATTTGTTCTGTTACAACAAGGTTCTTGTGTCATACACAAGGTAAATTGAAGGAGTACTGAAGGATTTACAACACACTATTTTTACTTTATAATAGCTCATACAGTTAATTCAGTTGATTAGTTCTTATTATTTGCATAATTTCAATTTAATCGTTCATATAGTGATTACTTTCAACACATAACGGTAATCAGTTAATCATATCACATATGGTTCATACATACACATAATCACTCACTAGTTTCTGTATTAATTCATTTTCCATATTACTTACAGCTTCAACTTTCTTTCTTCTTAACTTCAGGTTCACTACAGTCCAGTTACAACACGTAATACACACACACATAGTCTCAACCTTGACAAACAGTTAATGTTAATTTGCTTACATTATGTATATGTTATTTAATATATAGAACACACACTTATTTAGGTACTTTAAAAGGGAATTATAAAGTTAGTAGCTAATGTTAAATTTTGAGTCCTGCTAAATCCTACAATATGAGGACCGTCCGGGTCCTGTTAGTTGGAGGAGGACCGTTTTAAGTCCGCACATGAATGTTGATGTTGAAAGTATGTTTTGATTGTTACTGACCAAATTGAATGTATTGTACACCGTGCATACCGATTTGCACTTTTGTGAACCTTTTTAATCTTTGTGGTTACTCACATAGGACATTTATCTTGCTTGTCTCTTTCTTTTCTATTGCCTTTCCCTCATTCTCTCTTTTCTATCATTGTGATAATACATTGTGATATTGTTTTTGTGGGGATGTCAAAGCCGACTCTGAGTAATTGAGCTTTTACAGGACCATGTAGCT